>JAADXZ010000592.1:0-17332 GCA_023338055.1 Phytopythium mirpurense | reverse complement strand
GCTCGGCGTTGGGCGCTGCTTTCGGGCCGGCGAGTGGCGTCCCAAAGCTTTCGGAGGTCGCGGGGACGCATGCGCTGCTGCTCCTCACGATCCGCAGCCGCTTGGCGGCAGACTCGAGCTGGCCGACGCCGTCGCCAAAGTGGTCGCTCGTGCTCCGGTCGGCCGGTTCGTCGATGCGCTGCAGACTCTGCGTCCGTGAGGACACGGCGAGCACCGAGTGGCGGCGGCCCAACAACGGGCCAACAACGGACCGAGGAGCTCCAGACACGTCTACATCCGAAGGCATGCTGACCAGCGTGGGCCGCTTGAAGGAGATAGAGGGAGCGATAAAAGCCTTTCGACTTGGTGGTGAGTGAACAACCGACGTCGTCGGCGGTCGATGCCGCAATGTCCGCGTCGGATGGAGTCGATGGGTCAGCGGCGACCGTCAGCGAATTATAGATACCGAAAGCGACTGAGACTGAAGCCCACACCTGGGCTAGCCCAGCGTCATTTGGCTCTCCGCAAATAGCCATGGCGATTCGCAACCGCCCTGGTAAAAATATGCGGCTGAGTATGGCAGCAAGCCAACCGCTCGTCTGAATGCAGTCCGAGACTTGTACGGGCCGTTTGCTGTCTGAGAAATGCCGCGTGTGGCGTCCAACCGCGTCGGCATCGACCTCGGCGGGAGCGTCGACACCTCAGTATCGCCAGAGCTTCTCGACTTGAAGGACTCGACGGGCACCAAGCGATTGCAGCAGCCAGAGAGCGATGGCGCCCGCGCCAAGCGGCAGAAGGAGCTGCTGCGCAAGAAGAAGGCGGAGCGACGCGCGCACGCCAAGCAGCGCGCCGAGCAAGCGCGTCAACAGCAACTGCAGGAGCAGGAGCAGACCTCTGTCGTCGAAGGCGTGACTGGTGGCAACAATGGCGACACCGACGGTGTTGGGGTCATTGCTCTAATGGCAGAAGGCGACACTAGCATGGCCAAACCCGTCAACGCTCCGCTCACTAGTTCAGTAGGTGATGGCCGTGGTCGACAGGAAGGGACTGGTCCAAGCCCTCAAAACAGAACCAATGGGACCTCGGGAACGCCTTCAGCTCCAACCGTCGACAACGAAGGGCTCTACAGCCGAGACGCCGTGGCTGAGACTGCTGCAGTCCGGTCAGACGAGACTGACAGAGGTCTACCGCGCGTGAAGACACAAGGGAAGACACCGCCACTGGATCGCTTCGACCAAGCCTCTTTGACTCAACCGCGCGACTCGCTATCACAAGCGCAGCCGTTGCCCAGCAATAGCTCCGAGCTCGCGTCTTCAATGTCCTCAATGTCGGCGATCACCGTGAGCGCCTCGACCCTCGAGCCCACGCCCGACCTTGCACTGACCATGCCCAAGTCGAACCCCAGACGCAAGAAGTCGAGGAAGAAAATGTCGGCGCGGTCGAGTGCCCAAGAGGCCGCCACGACCATCCAGCAGGCCATCCGGAAGAACCTCGTGAAGTGCAAGTCGCTCATGCGTCACTCCTCCAAGGTGTTTGCGGACGAGCCGAAGTCCCAAAGTCCTGACGCCACCGAATGTTCTGCTCCTTTACCTGTCGACGACGCCGAGCGAGCGTCCATGTCGACCGATGCAGACAGTGGCCGAGCCTCAGCAGAGCGCTTGATCCCCCGGATCGCCTCGGGCACAGTGCTCAACAGCAAGATACAGCCGATCACTGACAGCATCGGCACGAGCGCCGCTGGTTCATTCAGGCTTCAGCCGGCGCTGGGCAAGGATCAACGCGAGGAGACTGTCTCTACCGCGATAGCGCCTTGCCATGGCAGCCCACCTGATGCGTTCAGCGGCGACAACAACGTGTCGCCAGCGCTACCAGTCAGCCACGAACAACCAGTGCGAGCAGTGACGCCACCGACGCTGGCAGACTCCAGGACTGACGCAATGAAAGCAAGTCCTCTCTCAGTCACCGCGAACATTCATGAGGCGGAGCGATCACTGCCACATCCATCGACGCGGAGAGCGGGCGACGACTCGGATTCGGGTCACGACCGGCCGTCGTCCTGCTCTTCGTCGCGCTCGTGCTCCTCGAGTTGCTCTCGTCGGTCCTCCGCGTCGGGCTCCTCCTCATGCTCGTGCTGCTCGTCTTCATGCTTGTCGTCGTCCGACAATGCAGACGATAGAGACGGCCGTCGACGCTCTTCTCGCACGAGTTCTCGCCTCGACAACCACCGGTCGATGACTCGAGAGCGAGGCGGTGCAGTAGACCTCGAAGCGATGGCCGTGCGGGTCCAATCCCGCATGCGCGGCATCTTTGGCCGGGAGCGAGCGCGAGCGCAGCGCCAAGAGCTGGACGTGCAACTGCACGCCGAGGCGCTGAGCGAGCTTGAGCACGACGCGAGCGTCGCGATCCAGGCAAGAGCGCGGGGGTTCTTGACTCGTCGGCGCGTGAGCCAGAAGAGCGCGAGCTCGGAGAAATGGAGACGACGAAGACCCGTGGGAGACGTGCACGGTCCGGCAGTGGCATCCGATCTGCAGACGCCACTCCCCAGAGCAGACAGAGAGGCTGGCGGGACCACCAGAAACCCCGTCGGAGCCGTCCAAGCCGCGAGCAATGGCGCTTCGGATGAAAAGGGGGGCGTATGGCCCGAGGAGCTGAATCTAGAGGCGCTCGACGACTGGGAGGAGCTCGGGGAGCTGGCGACTGTCAGCGGGGAGCGCGTGACGCACGCGCGCTTTCTGTCGCGAGGCCAGCTGCGCGTCTTCTGCGGCACGTGGAACATGCACGCGACCAAGCCGGCGGACGGCGACCTGCGGCTGTGGATCCGGCGCAACAAGTACCACATCGTGGCCGTCGGCACCGAGGAGTGCGTGCACTCGATCGCCAAGTCGGTCTTGTTCACGTCCAAGAAGAGCTGGGAGACGCAGCTGCAGGACGCGCTGGGCGACGAGTACACGCTCGTGGCTTCCCACGCGCTCACGGCCATCCACCACGCCGTGTTCGTGCACGAGAGCGCGCTGCCGCTGCTGAGCCACGTTCAGTCGGACGCCGTCGCCACGGGGCTCGGCAACCAGCTCGGCAACAAGGGCGGCGTGGGCGTCGCGCTCTGCGTGGGCGCCACGAGCTTCCTCTTCGTCAACTGCCACTTGGACGCGCACCAGCGCAACGTGGACAAGCGCAACGCCAACTTCCACCGCATCAACCAGGAGCTCAAGCTCTTTCCTCCCGCCGATTTGACCGCCGCCGCCGCCGCGTCGTCGCTGGCCAACGCGCGCAAGTCCATGCCGTCGACGCCTATGGCGAGTCCGAGCGCCTTGACGCCGTCGCCGCAAGCCAGCCGGCGGTCAGTCACAGGAGCGGGAGGAGCTGCGGCCGCGACCGCGACTGCATCGGCGGTGACGCGGCGCGTGCCGGCGGCCGACCGGTTCGACCGCGTCTTCTGGTTCGGCGACCTCAACTACCGCGTCAACGGCACGCGGCGTATGGTGGACCTGCTGCTGCTGCACGACCAGCACGCGGTGCTGCGCTTCAACGACCAGCTGACGGCCGAGGCGGCGCGCGGGCGCGCGTTCGCGCACTTTCACGAGGGCCCGTTGCACTTCCGGCCCACGTACAAGTTCGACAAGCGCAGCGCCGTGTACGACTCGTCGGCCAAGCAGCGCATCCCGTCGTGGACCGACCGCGTGCTCTTCCGGTCCAACGGCCGCGCCGCCGACGTCGAGGTGCTGAGCTACCGCAGCCACATGAGCTTCCAGAGCTCCGACCACCGACCCGTCGGTGCCGTCTTCCAGGTCGCCTTCTCGCCACTAGCGGCCGTCGAGGGCGGCGGATCGGCTGCGTCCGAGTCGCCGGCGCAGTCACCGACGCCAGTAGGAGACGCGGTGGGGCGGCCGCAGACGTTGGTCGGAGAGCCAGCCAATGACTTTGGCCGCGTGGTCGCGCGCGGGTATCGGGCTAGCCAGTCCAGGAGCGAGGTGTGTGCGCTCATGTGAGGTCTGTCGGCTGTCCTTTTGGTCGAGACCGACTGCAATACACACAGGCACACAGAGGGAGTCGGAGAGCCGACCGCGCAGACAGACACACACTCGTTCGCGCACACCAATGGTTCTTCTCCATTATTCCATATACAAAAAAAGCGATTCGCCAAGTCGACCGACCGACACGCAGACCGATTGGCCCGCAAGTCGGTCGGTCATCACACACACGCAAACGCTCGACTTCTGGGAGAGGGACCCGAGCGTCTTCCGTCGTCCTCCAATGTCCTCCGAGTCGTCTACTTGAGCGCGACGATGGCCACGTTAATGAAAGGCGCGAGGAAGTAGATGGCGACCATGAAGAGGACGCAGCAGAGGCAGCAGAGCAGGCGGTGGCAGATGGACGGCCCGAGCAGGTCGTTCAGGACCTTGAACGGGTTGAGCGAGAAGGAGAGGCGGCCCGCCGGCGGCGGCAGGTACGGCGAGTTGTTGGGCGACGAGCGGCCGTTGCCCACGGGCTGCTTGCTGGCCGTCTCGGCCGGCACGAGCTCGAGCGACACGCACACCTCGCCCATGTAGTTGCGGGTGTTGGTCTTGTGGTCCAGGCTCTCGAGCTTGAGCCACTTGGCGTCGGGCGGGTCGCCGTCGTCCCACAGGCCTGAGGCCTCCTTGATCTTGCGCACGGCCGCGTCGTCGTCTGACGTGGCCTTCTTCTTCTTGCGCGTCTCCTCGTCGTCCTCAAAGATCTGCACGCGCGTCTTGGTCTTGTACGCGCGGCGGAAAAAGACGCCCAGGTCCATCATATGCTCGCCGATCGAGTCGTTCGCCGACAAGACGTCCTTGTCCCAGCCTTGGATGTGGAAGTACGGTGTCTTGGTGTTCGGCTGCTTGTGGCCGAGTACGATGGGGAACTTCATGCGCCAGTTGAACGAGCCCTTGCCCTTCTTGGCGCGCCAGTGGATGTCCGTCTCCTGGTAGTCCGAGCCCTCCATCCAGCAGCGGAAGAAGAGGTCGTTCATGTCCTCGAGCGTGTCGAACGACGGCACGTTCCGCGCCTTCCACACGATCACGCGCAGTTCCATGTCGACCGGCGGCGGCAGCGAAATGTCGATCGGCGGGTAGTCGTGCGCCTGCGCGGGCGTCAAAATGTCGATCCAGAGCTTCAGGTTGCCCATGGGCGCGCGCGACGTCGGGATGTTGAGCGTGCGCGTCTCGAGCGGCTTGAGCCGCAGCCGACTCGACGTCTCGTACATCTTGCCCATGTCGACCCACCGCTGGTCGAACAGCCGGTCCTCCAGGTCGATCGTCGTCTTGCCGATCAGGTCGTCACCGCCCACCAAGTCGTAGTCCATCGCCTCGATCGTCAGTATGCTCGCGCCCGGCAGCTTGGCGTTCATCACGAACATTTTGTAAAAGTCCGGGTCTGTTTCGTCGTCGATGTGGTTCTTGCGGTCGCTGATCTTGTCCTTGCCCAGCGTCAAGCGCAGGTACGGGTCCGACTTGCCCGGCCGCCCGTTCAGCCCAATGTCCATGGGCGCCAACCCGGCGCCGTCCAGCACGTAGACGCGGATCTCGTAGGGCAACGACGTGAGCAGGCGGTCAATGTCGACCAGTGGCTTCTCGTCCTCGCGCTCAATGACGCGGATGAGCCCCTTGAACACGCCCGCCATCTTGTAGATGCCCGGCTCGCCCATCCCCGACGGCGTGGCCTTCTTCTTGGAGAAGAGGTTGAGCGACGACAGCAGTGACTTCTTCTTCTGCTTCTTGCCCACGTACAGCGCGTACCTTTCGAACGGCGTCGTCTTGAGCTCCGACTCAATGTCGCCCTCGAGCAGCTCGCGGTACTTGAGGTACTTCTTCGTGTGGTCCTCGTCGTCGTCCTCGTCCGCCGCGTTGTTGCTCGACAAGCGCGACGCCTGGTCGTCAAAGTTGCCGTTCGGGTCAAAGTCGACGCCCATCGACTTGAGCGCGCCAAAGACGCCCGCGCCATTGTCCACCGAGTCCAAGCTCGGGTCCTCGGCTTCAAAGTCGCCCAGCTTCTTGCGGTGCTGGCCAAGCAGCGGCGCGCCGACGCCATTGTCCTCGTCGTCGCTGCCCGCTTCACTGCCCGAGTCGAGCTCGATC
This sequence comes from Phytopythium mirpurense, assembly GCA_023338055.1. NCBI lineage: Eukaryota > Oomycota > Peronosporomycetes > Pythiales > Pythiaceae > Phytopythium > Phytopythium mirpurense. The sequence goes on along the minus strand of JAADXZ010000592.1, from coordinate 11,261 downwards.
TGCGCGAACGTGTCGCTCTGCGGCGGGCGGTAGTGCTTGGACCATGGGATCTTGTTCGTCATCTCGATAGACGCCGAGCCAATGATAGGCGTCTGGAAGCCGCCGAGGCGTGTGTCCTTGACGATAATGTTGAGGCGCGGGGCAAAGTGCGCGTTGACGGGCAAGTCGATGGGCTTGACGATGCGCTGGAGGAAGTTGGGGTTCGCGCCCGACGGCCGCTTGGACTTCTCCGTGATCATCTCCTGCGACGCGTGGTCCTTGCCGCCGAGCACAAACTCGACAAAGGGCAGCTGGATCGGCAGGAACTGGAACGGCTCCATGTTGCGCAGCCCGAGCACCGTGATCTCGATGAACGCCTTGCGCGTCGCGGGCACGATCGAGGCCGACTCGGGTACCTTCTCGTCCGGGAACTGCTTGCGGATGAGCTCGAGCGACGCCAGGATCTCGCCCTCGCAGTCGCCCACCTCCTGGAACCGCAGCGGGAACCACTTGGGGTCGGGCAGCGTGCTCAGTTTGCCGCTCGAGAGCTGCTCCGACGTGCGGATGTGCGCCTCCGACAGGTTGAGCGCGACCAGGCCGACGTAGTCGTCCGAATCAAAGTCGTCATAGTCCATGACGCGCAGCATGACTTGCGGCGCGTACTTGAGGTCCGGCAGGTTGATGTCGAAGTAGACCGTCTCGTAGAAGAGCGGGTCGCGCGTCTTCTTCTTCTTGGTTGTCTGCTTGGGCTTCTCGCCCATGCAGCTCACGATCAGGAACGGGTCCAGCAGTCCGTTCGAGTCGGCCGCTGGGAGTCGGCGGCCTTGGTAGACGTGCACGCGCAGCTGGTATGGCACGCGCTTGTTGACCGCCTCGCGCTCCGTGGAGCGGTTCCAGGGCGTCGCCATGGCCATCTCCTCCGAGCCAAAGCCCATGCGGACGAGCACGTTGCCCGGGAACGTCTCGTCGTCGAGCGCGTTCACGGCGCCATCCTCCTTGAGCGAGACCCACTCGACCTCGCTGTTGAACCCGCCGTGGCTCTCGAACAGGTCCTTGGCCTTGAAGCGCGCGAAACAGACGGCGCGGCGCGAGTCGCCTTCGCCGCGGCAGAGGTAGAGGAAAATGTCCGGCACCTGCGTCAGGTCCTCGGGCAGCAGCATCTTTTCGCTCTCCTCCATGTCGTTCCACTCGACCACGCCGTTCACGTTCTTGGACCGCGTCGACGCGATTTCGTTCAGTCCGCACGACATGACGAGCTGGATCTTGGACTTGATGCCGTTCACTGTGAGCGACGGGATCTCGCAGCCCCAGACAAAGTGTGCGCGCATGCGATAGATGCGCTCGCGCGGGTAGAGGTCGGGCGGCAGTTTCTTCATGTTGCGCTTCTGGTTGGTCTCGTCCAGCTCGTCATCGTCGTTGTCCACGATGCGCAGCGTCATGAGGATGCGTCCACGGTACGTGCTTGCGATCTCCGGGTACGTGTTCATCTGCTTCTTGACGTTGTCGCCTAGGCCGAGGTTCTTGAGCCCAAGCGGCGCGCCGTACAGGTTCGCCCAGAACGGGCCCAGCTTGCCTCCGACAGCCTTGACCAGCTTGACGCTCTGGTAAACCGTCGCCACGAGCTCGTCTGAGCCGACTTGGTCCCAGTCGTACACGGTCAGCTGCAACGAGTCGGCCATGGAGGGCTCCCGGATCACCAGGAGCAGCTCCTCGTTGAACGACGGGTTCAGCTCGAACCGCTTCCCCTTCTTGGACCGGACGCGCGTGCGCACCGCGTCGCCGCCGGCAATGCAGCCCTTGATGTACGCGTCGAGGCCATTGCGCTCGATGATGTTGATGTCCATGGGCGGCAAGTGCTCGGCCTGGTGGATCATGGCGCCGACAAACTTGACGTTCTGCGTCACGCTTGGCGGCATGAGCACCGTGTCCATCGAGTCGCCGCTGGGCTGGCCGAACGGCGACGGCGGGGGCACGAGCTTGTCGCCAGGGCCAATGATGGTGATCGAGGCGCGCAGGTAGCCCTGGATGCCCTGGTTCGTGGTCGACGACATGTCCGTGAGGCCGATCCAGACGTTCGCGAGCTGGTGGTTGTGTTGCGAGTAAATGTACGAGCAGTCGAATTGGGCGCCGCCAATGAGCTCCGCGCGCTGGATCGTGTTGGCGTCCATGACGTTGAGGCGCACGTAGCCCATCTCGACCTCGGTCTTGTCCAGGTTGCGCATGTTGAAGATGAGCAGGTCGTCCCAGACGCAGTTGAGCACCTGCTTCTTGACGCTCGTCTGCTGCCGCTCGCCCATGACTTCGACGTACACGACGGGGTCGGACGTGCCCGTCGAGTCCTTCGGCACAAGGTCGCGCGCCTCAATGACGTGGACCTGCACGACGTAGTCGCCCGACTTGATCTCAATGTTGCTCAGCTCTGACTCGAGCGCCTTGCGCTTCTCCTCCAGCTCTTCGTCTTCCTTCTTGCGCTCCTCGTCGCTCTTGCCGTCCTTCTTGTCCTTGGCCAGGACGTCCAGGTCGATGCCGTCGTTGTCGTCCGAGTCGTAGTCCGTGTCCGGCTTCTCGAATGGGTTGAGATTGATGGGGAAGAACGACGAGCTCTTCTTCTTGGCGGCGATCTCGCGCGCGTTCGCATCGTACGTCCACAGCAGCGTGATCTGGAGCGTGCCGCGCTGCTTCTTGTCCTTCTTGCCGCGCTTGTCGCCGAGCTCCACGGCCATGTTCTTCTCCTCGTTCGGCCGCAGGTCGCTCACCGACACCTCCGCCTTGCCCATGAAGTCGTTGATGGTCACGTCGTGGTCCTCCACTACGAGCGTCAGCTTCTCCTTAAGGTCCGTCGAGTAAAAGCCAAACTGTGCACGCCAGGCATTGGGTAATAGAAGGGCCAGTCAGTTCCGTGGCAGGGTCCTCGGTCGTCGACTGTTGCTGTTACTATGGCAAGAGGAGCTCACCTTTTCGTTCCACTGGGGCTTAAGCGTCCGGTCCTTCTTGCTCGACGTGTGCTTCTGCCCCGCAAAGGACAGCAGCACGAGTGGGTCGCTCGTCTCGCCGTTGTTGTCCATCCCGAGCAGGTCCTTGCCCGACTTGAGCGTCACGTACAGCAGGTTGGGCGGCCCGTCAGTTGACCCGGCGGCGCTGGCAAACCCCGAGGCTGACGCCGCCGCCGCCACAGAAGAAGAAGAAGAAGCGCTGGCGCTGTCGTCGGGAGTGGTCGCGCCGGCCGAGAGGTTCTGGATCACGAGGCGCAGCTCGCCGCGCGAGTCCTTCTTCATCTTGTCGTGCTTCATGAGCTTGTACCAGTTGTCGAGCGGCTCCGTGATGCCGAGGACGAGCGAGACGGGGATGTCGACGACGCCCAGCACGTCGTCGCTGTAGAAGCCGTCCGAGTCGGAGAGAAGCAGGCGCAGCGTCGTGGCCACGCGCAGGTCGAGCCGGTCGCCGATCACGAACCCCTCGCCCCACTTGGGGTTCAGCGTCTTCTTGAGCGTCTTGGTCTTGAACGACCCGCCGGCCGCCAGCGCGCTGCCGCGTGAGTCCAGCAGCGTCATCGTCACGTACGGGTCGCTGAAGCCGTTGCTGTCCGCCGCCAAAATGTCGCGCGCCTCGGCGATCTCCACGCGGAACGTGGGCGCCGCCATCCTATCCTATCGTCGCGCTTGCGTCGCCTCCGGATCCCTCCCTCTCTCCGCCTCTTGCACAGCGCGAGTCGCTGGCGTCGCTGGCGTCTCTAGCGTCGCGTGCGGACTGGCGCTGTGCCTTCAAGGGGAAGCGGACGCGCGTCCTCTCGACGGATCGGTCGGTCGGTCGGGCGCCTCGAATCGCCGCGAGCGGATCGGAAAGTGGGGGAAGAGCGAACGAGGAGCGCACCCAGGGGACCCAAAAGCGCTGAGATTTCAGTCGATCTCACGTGGGTTCAGCCTGGATTTTACCTAAATTCACGTGAGCCACATGGTTTTGGGGATGGATGGGATGGAGTCAGTCTTAGAAAATGTTGGATCCAAATCAAGTCGACGATACCAATTAGCCAATCCGACACGAGCAATCTCAACCTTTGTCGTCTTCTATCCAATCAGAAGGCTTCATCTGACCTTTCGCCTTCTGATTTACCCCGACGTTTATTGATTAATCCATTTATTGGACAATGAGGGTGACGAATGCGGTCGACCGCGTGCTCGGCGCGCTGTACGCGCGGGAGAAGCCCGTCAAGGTGGTCGTGGCGGTCACGGGCGGCGGAAGCTCGGCCACGGAGCTGCTGTTCCGCGCGGGCAGCTCCTCCACGATGCTGAGCTTCGCGGTGCCCTACGCGCGCTCGAGTCTGCTCCAGTTCCTCGGCGATCCGCCATCGGACGCCGCGGCCACGCGTACGTACGCGGCTCCATTCTCTCGTGGAGTCGTGACATAGGCTGTCTAAGCGGACCTCTACTGAGGCGCAGGGGCTGCTACGAAGTACTGCTCAGTGGAGATGGCCGAGCGCATGGCGGCGGCCGCTTGGGAGCAGGCGCTGGAGCTCACACGGAGAGAAGACGAGGGGTCGAGGGATCTCGCGACCGCGTTTGGCGGCTTCCGCAGCGCCGTCGGCGTCGGCTGCACGGCAGCGCTGGCGACTAATTACACCAAGAAAGGGCCGCACGAGGCGTTCGTGTCCGTGTGCCGCACGACGCCGTCCCCGCTGGAGGATGTGATGGCGCCCCGCTGTGATACGTACCACTTGACGCTGGACAAGACGCTCGACCGGTCACGAGAAGGTCTGTGCGTCTCTGGCGCGTGCCCTCACAGGTGTGTTCTGCGCTAATACCTTCTGGCTTGGCCGTAGAGGAGGACCGGATCGTGGGCTTGTGGCTCGTGTACGCGCTTGCTCGCTCCGCGAAGGTCGATGCAACCGCATGCGACGCTCTGTACAAAGCTCTGGCCGCTGACCACGTTGGAGAAGACGCGCTGCGGGTCGTAACGAGCGCGTCCGAAACCGTCACGGACGCGCTGGACGGCATTTGCGGGGAGGCCGCTGCCGGGTCCTTGGCCAGCGTCTGCTTCCTCCCCGGGCAACTGGCGGCGGACTCGGTGGTCGCCGCGCGAGGGTTCGCCTTCCGCGGCATCGTCCTACCCGGCTCGTTCAACCCGCTGCACGTGGGCCACGTCGAGCTGGCGCGCGCAGCACAGCGCAAGGTGCTGGCGACGACAGGCCGCGAGCTGCCGATCGGCTTCGAGATGGCCGTCGCGAACGCCGACAAGGGCGCCATCACGTCGTCTACCGTGCGCAGTCGCGTGCAGCAGTTCGCCCCGCGCAGCGCGCTGGGGCTCGGCGGGTGGCCCGTGCTAGTGACGAACGCGACGCTGTTTGGGCACAAAGCCGAGCTGCTGCGCGACTGCGTGTTCGTGATCGGCGCCGACACGGCCGTGCGGCTCGTGGACAAAAAGTACTACGAGCAGGACGAGCACCGGATGGTGCTGGCGCTGCAGCGGATCGCCGACCGCGGCTGCTCGTTCGTGGTCGCTGGGCGCGTGGACACCAAGGATGCCGCGCGCCGGTTCATCTCGGCCGAGGAGGTGCTGGCGCGCCACGTGCCGCCCATTCTCCGCCGCCTCTTCGTCCCGCTCGCCGAGGCCGACTACCGCAACGATATTTCCTCCACGCTGCTGCGGCAACGCGCTGCCGAAACCCTCGCGAGCGACGGCGCCAGTCGGGTTCAGTAGCGCTTGTCGCTGCCCTTGGTATGCATGGTGGTCTTGATAGGAAGGGGAAGGGAGCGCCGCGTACAAAGACCTTCGTCGGTTGGGAAGGTGAGTAGTTGCCATGGGGGTTTTGTTTCCTCCTCCCTGCGTGCTGACGTTTCCGCGACGTTGAAGCGAGGCGACGGTTCAGCCGCCAAAAAGGTGGGGTTTTATGATTAGTGAGGTGGAACGTTCCAGAAACCAGATTGGCTAGAAGACCAGGACCACACATTGGACTGCGGAAGGTGATATCTATTGCACTTTCAAATTTGTAAATATTCGTACTGGTCGGATAGAATATATTTAAGGTTTTTCATAGAAATGCAAGGTTTTATACAAACTGTACAGCGACATTTGTATAAAGTATATATTGGCGACATGACAGCATAATTTTGGTCTTGAGAGGACCCACACCATCAACCTTGCCGAGTTGTGGCAGTGCAGTCTACCGCTGCTGCCATCCTTTTGCGCGCCCAATCTTCACTTTCCGGTCCGACGCCCGCGAGAAAGTGCGCCGCATCGGTTGGGGCGCGCGCCTTCCTTCCTTCCTTCCTTCCTTCCTTCCCTCCCCTTCCTTCCTTCCTGCCGCCTTCTCGCGCCAAGCGCGACGCTACAGCTGCAGTCATGGCGCAGTACGGCAAGGCGAGCTACTGGGACGAGCGGTACACCAAGTGAGTCGGTGTCGCGATCGGCAGTTGGAGGCGGTTGGGCACGCCAACTGACGCTGCTTTGGCTTTATCTACTCTTCATAGGGACTCGGAGCAGTTTGACTGGTACCAGCGCTACGGCGGACTCAAGGAGCTGATGAACCAGTACGTGAAGAAGACGGACCAGGTGCTGATGGCCGGCGCGGGCAACTCGCGGCTGTCGGAGGAGATGGTGAACGACGGGTACCAGAAGATCATGAACGTGGACGTGTCGGAGATCGTGGTCAAGCAGATGGCCGCCAAGTACGGCGACCAGGTGGAGCAGATGCAGTGGCAGAAGATGAACATGTGCTCGCTCGACTTTGCCGACGAGACATACGACGCGGTCGTGGACAAGGGCACCATGGACTCGATCCTCTGCGGCGAGGGCTCGACCGCCAACGTGGCCAAGATGTGCCAGGAGATCCACCGCGTGCTCAAGCCCAACGGCGTCTACTTTATCGTGTCGTACGGTGTGCCGGACAACCGTCTGAGCTACCTCGAGAACAAGGAGCTGCAGTGGAAGGTGACGGTGCACACGGTGCCCAAGCCGACCGTCAGCGCCGTCCAGGTGTCGGAGGCCGACGCCAACGCCGTGCACTACATTTACGTATGCCAGAAGGGCGCCAAGCTGGACGCGTGATCCGCCGCGCCCGCGGCCGTCAAAGCTTTGCATTTTCGAAGAACCGCCTTGTTGCGTCGTGCTCTCTCACCCTGATCGCTCGCGTACTGTCTGTGAGTCGGACGTGATGTCAGTAAACTCCGCCATGCATCCAGCGCGAAGACATGGGACCCGAGCGCTCCATCAGCGCATCGCGTGTCCTTTTATTGGGTGGCTCTCATCGCCGTCTAGCTACCGGTGCGGATTATAAGTGCGTGTACAGGTCACGACGTGACTCACGAGCATCCATCTCAGTGGTACTTGAAGCGTGCAGCACGTGATGGAGGAGTATTACAGCTTTGGCCGCAAGCACTCGCCTCATCGACGCATGGCGGCCCTTCGTGCACTCGCGACCAACCAACCCAGCAGTTGAAGTAAGCCACTTCAACTGCATCTAGCAAGAGTGATGGTCAGTCGGTTCAGGAGCTCATACAAACGGTTACTCCATACTTCAGTAATACCTTACAACCGCCTCTCCTCCCTTCACCCCGCAGTCCTCTTCCAGCTCGCTCTCTTGCACTCACCACACTTCCAGACTACATAGTGACCCTTCACCACCCACCCAGCCATGCAAGATAACGTGGACGCGGCCAGAGCTCCTCGGTCCGTTGTTGGCCCGTTGTTGGGCCGCCGCCACTCGGTGCTCGCCGTGTCCTCACGGACGCAGAGTCTGCAGCGCATCGACGAACCAGCCGACCGGAGCACGAGCGACCACTTTGGCGACGGCGTCGGCCAGCTCGAGTCTGCCGCCAAGCGGCTGCGGATCGTGAGGAGCAGCAGCGCATGCGTCCCCGCGACCTCCGAAAGCTTTGGAACGCCACTCGCCGGCCCGAAAGCAGCGCCCAACGCCGAGCTGACGCGCTACGAGGACATGATGGAGCGGTTCCAGGTGCGGCAGCTCCAGCGCACGCCATCCGCGTGGACAGAGGCGTCCGAGAGCAAGGTGGCGCCGGCGGCCGGGCCGACCACGGCCCAGTTACCGACCGACCGCAGCGCGGCGACTCCGTTCCGGTCGCTCGCGCACAGCCTCCGCTCGTCGCGGCGCAACAGCACGCAGCCGTCGCAGAACGAGTCCCCGTCGGCCAAGTACCGGGCCCGACCCGAGCGCCTCGGACTCGCTCCGTCGCGGCGCGGCTGGCTGGACCGCGCGCTCGACTGGCTGGATGCCGCCGCAAGCGCTGTCTCGACGCCCATCTCGCCCTTCTCGACGGTCAGCCAGACGCGCTACGTGGTTCTCCTGGCGGTCGCAGTCGCGTACCTGCTCTACTTCCCCGTGGAGCTGGCGTTCCCGGCCGGCCGGCTCACCCGGGGCATCAACGTGGCCGTGTCGGCCGTCTTCGGCGCCGACGCGCTGCTCGAGCTCAACACGTCGCTGGTCGGCAAGGCGGGCGCGCTCGTGACCTCTCGCCGGCGCATCCTGGCGCACTACCTGCGGCGGCGGCTCCTGGTCGACGTGGCCTCGTCGCTGCCGCTCGACCTGCTGCTGGAGCCGCGCATGGCCGGTAGCGGCGGCGGGGATGGAAGCGGCGGCAGTGACAGCGACGGCAGCAGCGGCCTGGCGCCGCTCTCGGCGTGGGGCTACGTGTCGCTCACCTTCCGGCTGGAGCGGCTCGTGATCGTGGCGCGGCTGGCGCGGCTCGTGTGGCAGCTGCGCGTGAGCGAGTCGGCCGACACGGTCTGGACGTGGGCGCTCTACTCGCGCTACTCGCACCTGCTGCGCATCGCGGGCATCATCCTGCTCGTGCTCGTCATCGCGCACTACCTCGCGTGCGTCTGGGCTGTCCTCGCGGCGGACGCCGTGGCCGCCACGGGCGCCTCCTGGGCCGAGAGCTACGCCTACAGCTTCTACGCGGCGCTGCAGCTGCTGCAGGGTCAGGGCGTCCCGACCGACTCGCCGGCGCAGGACGTCTTCGCGTCCTTCTCCATCCTGCTCGGCTCGCTCTTGCTCGCGACCGTGTTCGGGCACGTGGCCATCCTCGTGGCCAACTTCAGCGCCACGCTCACCAACTACCAGCGCAAGATGGAGGGCGTCTTCGCCGTCATGACCAAGATGCGGCTGCCGCCGGCGCTGCGCGAGCGCATCCACGCCTACTACGAGCACCTCTGGAGCGAGTACGAGTGCCTGGACGGCGAGATCGTGCAGTTCACCAAGGAGCTGTCGCACTCGCTCGAGCTCGAGGTCGTGCTCTTCAAGTACATGGAGGTCGTCATGCACATCCCCTTCTTCCAGGACTGCTCGCCCGACTTCCAGAAGCAGCTGCTGCTCGGCCTGCACGTGCGCGTCTTCCTGCCGGACGACTTCATCATGCGCGAAGGCGAGGTCGGCGACGAGCTCTTCATCGTCAACCGCGGCTACTGCGAGCTCGTGGGCTCGCCTGGCGCCTTTGAGCGCGTCACCGGCCGGCCGATCGGCGCCGGCATCGGGACCGACCGCCAGCGCCGCTCCGGCCGACGGCGCTCGTCGAACGGCGGATCCACTGGGGCCGACCGGGAGCTGCGCTCGGCCTTCGAGCTCGACAAGGAGCAGTTGGCGCGCGTGTGGGCGGCCACGCGCGCACGCAAGCCCGGCGCCGGCCCGGTACAGCAGCAGCAGCAGCAGCAACAACAACAACAACAGCGACAGCAGGCCGTCGTCACGCGCGGTCAGGCCTTGGGCGACCTCGCGCTGCTCATGAACTACCAGCGCGCCGCCAACGTGCGCGCCATCACGCACGTCGAGATGTGCGTGCTCAGCCGCCAGCGCTTCCAGACCGTGCTCACGCGCTACCCGGACGACCGCCGGCGCGTCGTGCTCGACATGCTCACGTCCTACATGGACGCGTGCGAGCAGAGCGGACTGCCCTGTCCGCTGCTCGACTCGCTGCGGGCCGAGCTCGCCCCCGCCGCCGCCGACTCACTCTCCGTCGCAGAGGCGGCCGAGCGCGTGTACCGGACGATCGACGCGGGTCTGCGAGACACGTCCATCAAGTTCGGGATCGACGGCACGACGAGGGAGCGACTCGTGCGCCTGCGCGACCGCAAGCGGCTCGAGAAGCAGCAGGCGGCGGCCGCGCCGTCTTCCGACCCGAGCCAACCGCCTGTCGTCAGCGCTCTAGGGTCGGACCCAATCCCCTCCGCAGTCCGAGTCTGGAACGACGCGAGGCCACCGCCGCAGCCTCAACAGCAGCGCGCCCCGCTCAGTGCTGGCGGCCCCGTGACCGACGCCGAGCGCCAGCGCATCGTCGCCCGCTTGCGCGTCATCGAGGAGCGGGAGCGCTCCATCCAGGCAGCGCTGAGGACCCTCGACGCCTCGCTCTCCAACATGTACGCGGAGCACGCGGCGGAGCTCGAGCGGGCCAAGGCGGCGGCGCCCTGCTGTTCGTGCCTGGCCCGAGCGCGGCGGCAGGCCGAGTCGGTGGCGACGCAGACGGACGACGGCGGCCTCCCGCCCCCTCGATTCGCTCGCAGCCCGTCGTCCCGGGTCGCCATCAAGCCGCGGCTGTGGGTCCGTGTCAACTCGCAGCCGCATCTTCTCTCAAAGCGCGGCGAGGACTGCGACAGCAGCGACGGTCCACAGACGCACCAGTCGTCATCTACACGCAGGATTCCTCTCCGGAGTGCGCTGGGGGCCCAAGCCAGAGACCCAGCGCAGCAGCTATCGCGCAAGCGAAGCCAGTCCGCGGTCGTCTCGTCCACGAACGACCCCGAGCTGTCCAGCGACTACGCGGCGGCGGCGTTCAAAGCGCCCGTCGCGCTCTCTGGCGTCCCGCTGTTCAAGAGGATGGGGACGTTCGTGGGCCGAGGGACCGCGACGGCCGAGTCGCCGACGCGGTTCGCGGACGAGCTGTTCAACCCGAAGAGGGCTAAGGAGGCGTCTGGCATCGACGACACGTCGCCCCAGTCACGGCATAGTAATGGACGCCTCCGGGTCCGACAGACGAGCGACGTCGACTCGTCCTTGGCGATGGCGGAGACCGCGCAGAGCGCCGTTGCAACGCACGACCCGGGCTCGAGCCGCCAGACACAGCTAGTGAGCAAGCAGAGCCGATCCCTGAGCAGCACGGCGATCGCGGACGGAACACGAACGCCTGGCATCCTCAAAGCCTTGAGCTCCATCGTCGGCCTGCTGGACGGCGGCACGGCCACGCGAACGCCCGACGAGTCGCCGACGAGGTACGCGGACGAGCTGTTCCAGCATACAGCGCCTCATATACCGCAGCAACCGAGCCGTAATACCGCAGAGG
>JAADXZ010000591.1:0-17345 GCA_023338055.1 Phytopythium mirpurense | reverse complement strand
TGAGTACATCCTAGGCGACAGCGCCTACTCGTGCTGCTTCCCTTTTGTGATCATGCCATACAAGATTCCCGCGAGCGCGACGCCACGCAACAAGACGTTCAATTGGCTGCATGCGCAGTAGCGTATTGCTATTGAGCATACCATAGGCTACTAAAAGCGAGATTTCCGGTGCTGGACGGGTTGCCCGAGCGCATCAGAGACGAAGACGACATACTCCACATCTGCAGGAAGATCGTTTGCTGCATCCTTCTGCACAACTTCTGCATCGACACGGACGACGCGCTATACACTTACGAGACGACGGCAGCGACAACGAACATGAGTGAGTGTGGGGCTGACGGCGAGTCTGACGCAGATGCATGGGAGATTAAAGCGAGCGACGACACTTGTGTTTGTGTCCAGGAAGTTGTACTTCAACGCGCAGGCTTCTAATGCAAAATGTACATATCGTTCGAGGAGAATACAGTAAGGTAAACTGTGGCATGACTCACCATGTTGTGCATCTTCAACTTTGCATCCTACGGCACTACGTTTTGATCCATCTAAACCTGATGGGTAATTGAACTTCATCATGACTGCGTCATGTACAGGCGCACTAGGTTTGATCTGGTGTGTGAATGAGGACTGTATTAAAATACTGAACCCACTTAGACCAAACGATGTTGCAAAGCGAGTCAACCACTACACATCAGCATGACGGATCTGCATATCGAGCTTCTTCGTCAAAAGCTCCATCTTCTGCGACATCAGCGCAAAATGTGCCTCCATTTTGCGCTCCTTCAGGCGCAGAGCCTCGCGCTGGATGTCCACCTCAGCGCGACGTAGGCGGAGCTCCTCCTCTCGCACTTGGCACTCTGCCTTGTGCCACTTGACCCGTGCCGCCTCGCGCTCATCTCGCATAGCGGAGAGCAGGCGGGCAACAGGGGAGCTCCTGTGGTCGTCGGAGGCCCACTTCTTTGGAGTCCTCTCCTGCTGCGAAGCTGTCGACATCACAGGCAACACAGCAGAAGCGGACTCCGGCGTGGCCGTTTCAGAGTCGCGTGGAGTGACTTGGCCGGCAGCATCGGTCGCAGAGTCTTGCGCATCATCGTCAGGCGCGCTTGGTCCTTCTTGGAGGTGGAGTTGGACATGGCCAGACTCCATGATTACTGGCGGGACTATGTTGTGGCGAGTGTCAAAGATCTCGTCGAGCTCATAAAAGTATTTGCATTTTTTCCGAGCATTTCTGCGCATTCAATCGATTAAAATTAGTAGTTATAAGCAGCATAATTCACCATGCGCGCTACAGTACCTTTGATAGACGGCGGGTCGCTAGTCTGGAGACCAAAACTGGAACGGCTGAGCTTCGCTTTGTACTCCTTGTACGACGCTTCCAGCTCGATGCACTTGGACTTGACCTGGGATACCGCTTTGGCCCGTAGAGCAGCAGCAGCGTGTTAATAGAACCGCGCTTTCACCCCGCTCGTGTACTGCTCGAGATTGCTTCCGAGGAAGTCGATAAGCGCAAGCTCTTCAGCCTGCTGCCACCGTTTGTTCACCATTTTCCGAATAAGCAGCCCGCGCCAAAGAGAATTTGCGCAATGTCCAAGGAATGGCTGTGATTTTTTTGTGTTTTGGCCAGTAATATCAAATCTGCTGTGCTCAATACTGTCTTTTTTGCCAATGAAATTAAACCTTCAAATGCAATTGAAATCGACTCTTTTGTTTTAGCAGAATTCACCGCGAGTAGACGGGACATGAAGGTTTGATCTGATTGGCCAAACTCAAACATACTTTCAACTTTCCCCATCGTGAGAACCCCTATAATATCAAAATGTCGTTTTTGATTTTCTGAATTATCGCATTCACTCTCCAGCCGACCCGACCTTCCTTCGACGATGGACGCGCGCGCCGTGAGGACTGCGGGCAGCAGCTCGAACGTGCTCGCGGACGCGGACGCGCCTTCCTCCGCCTCGTCCGCTGCGCCCGCGGCTGCTGCCGCTTCGTCTGCGGCGCCCTCCGCGTCCGCAGACGCCGCCCCCGCCGGCAGTAACAGTGCGGACGCGGCGCCGTCCGCTTCCGCGGTCGTGACGCCCGCCAGCCTCCTGGAGGCCTTCAAGGCGCAGCGCGAGTGGGCCAAGGCCATCGCGTTCGACGCGAGCGGCAAGGCCATCGCCGCGACCGTCCATCCGCTGGACGGGGAGCTCGCGTGCGTCCCCAAGGCGCTCGAGGCGCGCTCAACCACCCTCGTCCGCATGTTTTGCTCTGACGCCGGGTGGACTGGGCTCGTGGCCGCGCAGGGCCATGACCAAGCTGTTCGACAAGCGCGAGGACACGATCGCGTCCGGCATCATCCTGCTCAACGAGCAGTACGACGTCCACCGGTGGGTCAATCCGTCCCAAGTAGGGAGGGGGTGGGGACCCCACAACCTCATACCACTTGCCGCGTGCTGCTGTACTGTATACTGGGGGAAAGCTAACTCACGCCGAGTGGACAGGTTCCACCCGCCGCTCGTCTACGGCCGGCGCGGCGATCCGGTGCAGGAGGACGGGGAGGGCATTGCCGTGTGCACGGTCGAGCACAAGGCGACGGGCAAGCCGCTCTACTGCCTCATCACGTACGTCTACCCGACGCTCTCGGCGCGCGCCGTGCCGCAGCTCAAGGAGTTCTGCGAGACCCAGCGTAGGTCCCCTCGGCGTCGCGTGTCGCGGTAGGGCGGTCGATGGCACGGCCGCCCTACGGTGCAGTGCTCGCTCGGCAGGTGCAGGTGGATGGCGAGTGGCTCACGACTGTCTGTGTGTGTGTGTCTGGTAGTGGCCTACCTGGCGTGAGCGAGCGGACCAGTCAGCCGGCGAGCGCGTCACGTATCCGTCCCCTCGTAGGGGTCCCCCGCCCGCCCGCCCGCCCAGCGCCTTCCCACGTCCCCAGCACGTGCATATCCGCGAGGACGAACACGATGGCATCCTTGGTCGACCAGCAGCCCCACACGCTTACTCGGAGTATGTCGCAGCTCATTGTGCGCACGCCTGTCTGAGACTGGTCGGCGTCTATCAAATGAATGGCCGAGGTGGAGGGAGGGCGGTCGCTTGCTCACTCGCCATCTTGCCAGCGCTCTCGCGTCACCCCCTCGCTCTGCCGCCCAACCAAATAGCAGGCACCGGTCCAGTCGAGCCCACTGTGGTGTGCGGCGGCGGCGGTCGACCGAGACCTTGGCCACGAGGGGCGCAATGCTTGAAGGTACTATGACCAGGTCGGGACCATATCCCGACGGTGGTGGTTGGTCGTGGTAGGTAGGTCGCCTGCCATGACGGTAGGGACGAAGTGGTGCCCCCACCCAGAACACTGGGGACGAGCAGCCGACGGACGGATCACGCCCGTCGGGCGGCTCAAAGTGAAGTCTACCGTGTACCGTACTGGCCCCCTATGCCGTGTTCTGCACTGAAAGTCGAAAGTCTGGCGCGCATCTTGAAACTGAAAATTCGACATTAGGTGGTACTATTACTCGTCTTTCCACAAGAGAATCGAGAGTGACGTGATGATAAGAACCATCAAACGGCAGTTAAAACCCACATTCATGCACAACGTGGCGACAGAGGCGCCACGCACGTCCGCTCTCTGCCCAACCAGTTGATTCCTCGCCCAACTTCAATGCGGGCGAAAGCCCAAATCACAGGCGCCACTATTATGCTTCAAGCCCCAAAACACTTGCGCGTTGTATACCGTCCCATACCGTCCCACGCTCCCCTCCCCCGTCCGCATCGGTCTCCGCTCCGCGTCCGGCCGGCTTGACTCACGAATTCGCCTCGCCATGCGCGCGCCCCGCCCCTCGTCGCTGGCCCCGTCCCTGGGCGCGGAGCTGCAGCAGCTCGAGCAGCGGCTCGTGCGCGCCGCGCTCGTGGACTTTGGCGTCTTCCTCTACGGCAGCGACGCGCCCTCGGCCAGCCGCGGGACCAACCCAAACCTCAGCAGCAGCAGCGCCGGTGGGGACAGCGCGAGCGGGGGGGACGGCGGCGGGGCCGCGGCCCCCCGTCCCCACCGGGCGCTGCTCCTGGACGGGCGCTACTGGAAGCGCGTCAAGAGCCTCGAGAGCCTCACGGCCTACAAGGCGCGCGACCACATCGTGGACAAGAGCGCGTTCGTGACGGCCGCGCTGGCCGCGAGTCCGCAGGGCCGGGCCCTCCCGCGGCCCACGCCCGTGGCGGTGGTCGGGTCCGTCCCCGGGACGCTCGCGGACGTGCTCTACGGACTGCTGGCCACGTCCACGCCGGACCTGCGGCTGCGCGCCAGCTACATGGGCCAGGACGAGGCCGCTGCGGCCGTGCTGGCCCCCATGGCCCGCCCCTCCGAGGACGAGCCCTTCCGCTGCGCCGGCGTCCACTGGGTCGTCCGCGGGGGCGGCAAGCGGACGCACTCGACCGAGTTGGTCATGCTCGAGGCCACCGGGATGGTGGACAGCCACGTAGGGTACCACGTGCGGTGCTCCGTCCCGTGGGACGCGGTCGTGGACGCGGCCCCTGCGGCCCCGCGCGGGTGGATGGCCAGCGTCGCGCTCTTCCGGGAGGCCGGGGACGGACGTGTCGTGGATGTGTGCGCGCGGACGGTGCTCGGAGGGGACGGTGGGCCCAAGTCGTCCGGTGTGGACGCCCGCGCGGCCGCGGCCGTGGCGCTGTCGGCGGTCGCCGAGGCCGCGCGCTGCGGCCAGCAGAAGAAGCTCGTGTGGATGATCCTGGAGCGCATCCGGTCCCGCGGGGCCGGGCCCGTGCCCGGCGGGGCCCACCCGACGACGCGGCTCGGGGGCCACGTCCCGCCGGCCCCGCGGTCCGACATGAGCCGCTGCGGGGCCTGCTCCAAGCGGTTCGGCGCGCTCCACAGCGTCGGCACGTGCGCCATGTGCGCCCTACACATGTGCTCTCGCTGCCGGACGACCCGTCCCCTGCGCGCGGTCGTGAGCCCGTCTGTCGCGGACGTGGAGGGCTCGGAGGTCGAGGTGCGGCCCGTGACGCTCTGCCGAAGCTGCCTGGTCACGGTCAACGGTCTGGACGCGCGGACGGCGGCCGAGGCCGAGGCGCTGCAGTTCGGGCCGGCCCCCGTGGGCCAGGACGCGCCCAGGGACGAGGAAGAGGACGACGAGGCGCTCGAGACGTTCGGATGGGAAGGCAGCGCGGGCCACCGCGAGAGCGTCGGGCGCGCGTCCCTCGCGGCGTCCGCCGCCAGACGGTCCAGTGAGGCGGCGCGGCCGAGCCTCGACCTGGGGATAGATGAGGACGAGGGCTTCGGGACGTGGACGCCGGCCATCCAGCCGGAGCCCGAGAACCGGCCGCGGGTCGTCCTGTTCGCGCCCGCGGCCGCCTCGGGGGGCCACCGCCGGCTGAGCAGCAGTTTGGGCAGCAGCGTGGGCCGCGGCAGCGCGACGGCCGCGACCTCCTTCTCGTCCTCCATGGCCGGGCCCGTCTCGTCCGTGTCTTCGTGGGGTCCGTCCGCGTCCCCGTCCGCGTCTCCGTCCGCGTCGGACGCGTCCTCGGCCTGGAGCGACGGGGACGTGGACGAGGAGATCGACACGGCCGCGTACTACCACCCGCCCCACCTCGAGGACGAGCTGCCCTACCCGACCCAGAGCGCCTCGCAGCAGGACCTGTGGCGCACCATGGCGGCCCTGCGCGTCGCGGCCGAGTCGACGTACCAGCTCACGCGCCAGATCGCGTCCCAGACGTCCGCGAACACGCAACGGTAGGGTAGGGCCGCGTATCTATAAATATATCGATGGTGTCGAAAGGAACAATCCCGTTGTAAACACCAAATCACCCACTCAGCACCCTCCTCCCCCAGAAGTTCAGAGGGCACGAGCGACGATGCGGACGGATCTGGGGCCGCGTGGTGTCGAGGACCAGAGTGAGTCTGGAGACCGGACCCTTTGGCCTCACGTCCCGGTCGACTCGCCACGAGCAGATGCGGCGACGCCGTCCCCGTCACACAAAAGTAACCTTAACGCCTTGGCGTCTGCTCGGTCTCCGCAGTCATATCACTTGACGTTTGTATGGAACTGGCGATCTTCTGCCCCAACTTCAACATCACGTAAGGATTAATTTGTCCAAATTATCCGTTATCCCCACCACCGCTCGAATTCGAACCGCCGGACGAATCGTTGTCCACACGCGCTTTATCGAATTGCATGCCCTACCGGGTTGACTGGCCTTCACATCGACCGCCCTCACTCGGCCAAAGTATGCGCAGATCACCGAAACCGCCCCGAGCTTGGCCCCATTGGGCAATTCCCCAACGCCGCCCCCAGTCGCCTTGACCGCTCGCCCTACGAGCAGTACAGCGACCCCACCTCTCACCTCAAGGCTCTCCTTTAGCGTCCATCACCTGCCCACCGTCCCTGTCTTGTCCAGCCAGAGTCTCCGCTCCCCCCCCTCCAGTCCGTTGGCTCTCCTTCGTCCCTCACTTTCCAATCCGCTTCCAAGTCCCCTAGCCGCCCCCAAGTGTCCACCCACGTCCGCCCTACTGCTCGCCCTACCGTCCGCTCAATGCACAGACGAACGCTGTCGACCAGCGCGGGTCTCGCCCTCCTCGCCGCCGCGCTCACGCACCTCTGGCTCGGCCCCTACCTCGTCCCCTTGGGCCCCTCCCCCCTCGTCCGCTCACCTCGGAGCGCCAACGACTCGATCTGTCCCGCCAGCGACGCGCTCTACTCGCCCAATCAAGGCGCGGGCGACCTACCGGACCCTCTCTGGCTCGCGCTCGGGCCCCTCCCGCCCTCCGCGCACCTCAGTGTGCGCCATACCGCCGCCCGCGCGGCCGAGACGCGCCGCATGCGGACGCTGATCGCCAACGAGCCGCGCGTGTGGCGCGTGGGGCCCTCCAGCGGCGGCCTGGACCTGCCCTTCTACGACGGCCCGGTGGCGCGTCCCGGGTCGCTGGCCGCGCGCATCCGCCGCGAGGAGCTCTCGCGCCTGTCGGCCACGATCCCCGAGACGGCGCTGCGGCTGGGGGCGCTCGCGGCGGCCGCCGCGCCCTCCCTCACGTCCGTGGCCGCCTTCTCGCGCTTCTACGAGTCCGTGTCGCTGCTCATGGACGCGCCGAGCGCCTCGCTCGACCTCTCGGACGCGTTCGTGGGCGCCCAGCGGCTGTCGGCGCGCGGCTTCTCGCTGCGCCGCGTCGACGGCGCGCTGCCCCCCGGCGAGGGCCAGCGAGGGCCCGAGACGCTCTCGGACGCGCAGGTGGCCGCCGTCTGCGGCCGCAACGCCACGTTACCGACGCTCCTGGCCGCCGGCGCGCTGTTCGTCGTAGACCTGTCGCACATGCGGCGGTTCCAGCCGCCGGGCAGCCGCAAGGTGACGCCCTCGGTCGTCGCGCACTGGTGCCTCGCTCGCGACCGCGACGAGGACGGGGACGGGGACGGCGGGCGGGTGAATCTGCTGCCGCTGACCATCGCGCTGCTCGACTCGGGCCTCGTCTACTCGCGCTTCGACGCGCCCGCGGACTGGGCGCTCGCCAAGGTGGCGCTCAACGCGGCCGAGACGACGCAGCAGCAGCTCGCGCACTTCGTCGAGACGCACGCGCTCTCCATCCCGCTGCGCGTCGAGCTCTACCGCTGGCTCGCGGCGCGCCACCCCGTGCGCGCGCTGCTCGCGCGCCACTTCGCGCTCGACCTGGCGCTCGAGGACCAGGCCGGCGTGCTGCTCTTCAACGCGTCCACGCCGCTGGACCGCACTTTCGGGCTCGGCGCCGCCGGCTGCGTCCAGCTCATCAACCACGAGCTCGCGACCAAGCGCGCGGCCTACCGGGCGCTCTACCTGGACCCGGAGCGGCCGGACGAGGGGCCGGTGGAACGCGACCAGCGCGAGCGCGGGATCGGCGAGCTGCCCAGCAGGTACGTGGCGTACGCGCGGCGCCACTACCAGGCGCTCGCGGCCTTCGCCGGCCGCTTCGTGGACGCCTTCTACGCGGACGACGGCGCGGTCGCGCGCGACCTGGAGCTGCAGCAATGGGTCCGCGCGGCCGCGCGCATCCGCCACGTGCGCGGCGCCTTCCCGACGGACGTGCGCTCCAAGCCGCGGCTGGCGGCGCTGCTCGCGCGGCTCGTCTTCCTCTCGGCCGTGCGCCACCACGCCATGAACGGCGAGGCCACGTGGGAGACGCTCGCCATGCCCTACAGCGCGCCGGCGCTCTGGCAGCCGCTGCCCGCGTCCAAGCGCGCTGTCGAGGACGTTGGGGACGCCGGGGAACACAAGGACGCCAAGGACGCTGGGGACGCCGACCTGCTGGGCTTTTTGCAGCCGGCCGACCGATTCGTCGACCACGTGTACCTGTCGGCCGTCTTCAACCGTCCGCGCGCGCCCGAGCACTCGCTCTACGGCGCGTACAAGGGGGAGGGCGACGTGCTGGGCCGGGACCCGCGGCTGCGGCCCGCCGTGGACGCCTACGAGCGCGAGCTGCGCGCCATCGACGCGTGGATCGTCGAGCGCGAGGCCGGCGAGCTGTGGCCCTACCACCTCCTGCGGCCGGCCCGCCTGCCGCACAACAACTGGATCTGACGCAAGTCGTCGCTTCAGAGTGGGGGGGGAGGGCGGGGCGGACGGTACGTGTGAGTGTGGAGGGGTGGGAGTAGTGTAGCGTCAAGTCAAGCTGTCGTCGTGACTCGTGAGCGAGCAAACAAGAGTGGAGGTGGGCGTGTTTGAATTGTGGGCCACTGATTTTGAGACCGACTTGTGCGACTTCAGCTTCAACTTCAACTTCAACTGGGTATAGCTGCTCGTCGTCTCAACAATAATTAAAGCCGAGCGCGGACGCCACGCTCGTGCGCGCTCGGCAATAGAGAGAGAGGGTAGAGCGCGTGCGCGTAACGTACCCTCTGGTGCTTCGCTCACTCACCCACGCCATACAGTGTCCATGCACTCACTTGCGGTTGAAGCGGCTGACGAGTCCGTCGACGCTGCCGGCGGTGCTGCCGCTGCTGGCGGTCGACCCGTTGCGCGCGCGAAAGTCGAGCTTGACGGGCTTCTTGATCGCCGAGGAGGGCGACACGGCCGCGTCCGCCCCACCGCCGCTGCCGTCCGAAAAGTTCTTCATGAGCTGCGCGATGCGGCTCGACGTGACGGACCCGCTCGCCTGCCGCGACCGCACGCCGCGCGTCGGAGACACGGCCGCGCCGCCGCCGCCGGACGCGCTGGCCGTCGAGCTGGACGCGCTGCGCGTCGTGGCCAGCGCGCTCGCGTACCGGTCCGCCACTCGGCCGGTCGTGCTGCTCCGGGGGGACCCCCGGCGCGCCCACGAAAGCGACGGCGGCGGCGCGTCCTCCGCGGCCTCTTGAGCGCTCTCCTCGGGGATGGAGGACGCGCGCAGGCTCCGCGTGGCCGCGCCGTACGTCTGCTCGACGCGCGCGGCCTCCTCCAGCAGCTCGGCGAGCACCTGCTCGAGCGCCTGGCGCTCCTCGGCGGCGTCCTGCACGCGCGTCGACAGCGCCTCGATGCGGCGCGCCTGCTCCTCGTTGCGGCCCACGAGCGCCTCGATGCGGCGCTCGAACGCGCTTACCTTGGCCGCGACTGCGTCCAGGTCCTGGGCGTCGAGCGCGGCGGCGGCTGCTGATGATGATGAGGAGGAGGGGGCGACAGCGGTAGGGGGAGGGGGCTTGGCGGCGAGCTGGGCGCGGAGGCCCTCGAGCTCTCGGCGTGCGGCCTGCAGCTGCGCGTCGCGCGTCTCGAGCTGGTCCTCGAGCTCGCGCAGCTGCGCGCTGGGCGGCGCGTCCGCGAGCCCCACGTCGCGGCTGCGCTGCTCGTACAGCTGTCCCTCGAGCGCCGTGAGCTTGGCCTGCAGCGCGCGCTTCTCCTTGGACACGTCGTCCAGCTTCTCGCTGGCGCTCTCGAGCTGGTTGCTGCGGTAGCGCAGCTGCATGACCTCCTGGCGCGCCAGCTTGAGCTGCTTCTGCAGGTCCGCCACGGCCGCCGCGTCCTCGCTCGGCGGGGCCGCCGCCGCCACGAACGAGGACGCGAGCGAGCTCTGCGACCGCAGGGACGACGGGGACGCCGCCACGGCCGACTGGCTCTGGCTGTGGAGCGCGCCCAGCTCGTCCTCGGCCGCCGCCAGCGCCGCGCGCGCCTCCGACAGCTCGCGGCGCACGCTGTGCAGCGCCTCGTCCGCCTCCCGCGCGCGCCGCTGCGCCGCGTCCGCCTCGCTGCGGAGCACGCGCACCTCGTCCTCGGCGGCGGCCGCGGCTTGGCGCAGCGCCTCGTCCGCCGCCGCGTCGGGCTCGCGGCGCGCGGCGGCGTGCGCCTCGAGCTCGGAGCGCAGCCGCGCGTTCTCCTCGGTCGCGTCCACGAGCAGCGCGTTGAGCTGGCGCACCTTTTCCTCAAGCGCCACCTTGGCCTTGCCCACGTCCATGTAGATCTTGTTGAGGAAGCCGCCGTCCGCGGCGTCCCCCTCGCGCTCGTGCGTCGTCGGCTTCTGCTGCTGCTCGTACTGCTGCTGCTGCTCGCGCAGCTTGTGCTCGCTCTCCTGCAGCCTGCGCGCGAGCGTCTCCATCTCGGCGCGCGCGGCCGCCAGCTCGTCCGTGAGCGCGAGCTTGTCGTGCTCGAGCCCGATGGCGTCCTCCCGTATGCGGTCCAGGTCGAGGCGCTGGCCGTTGCCGCTCCCTTGGCCGTTGCCTTGGCCATTGCCTTGGCCGTTGTTGTTGGTGTGGTTGTTGTGGATGTGGTGGTTGTTGCCCTCGCTGCCCGAGGACGAGCGCGCGCCGATCATGCTCGTGCTCGTGTCGGTGGCGCACGTGGCCGTCTCGGACGACTCGCTGGGCGACAGCAGCGACGCGTTCGAGCGCGCCGCGAGGCGGTCGTGCTGCCGGTAGGCCTCGAGGTCGGCGCGCGCGTCCTGCAGCTTGGCCTTGAGCTGGAAGTTCTCGCGCTCCACCCTGTTGAGCTGCTCCGTCATGGTGCGCACGCGCGACGGCTGCTGCAGCTCGCCGTCGTCCTCGCCCTCCTCCTCGCCCTCCTCCTCCTCCTCGTCCCTCTCCACGGGGTCGGACGCGCCGGTGGGCGACCGCCGCGGGCGCGTCCGGCCCCCCCCCGCCTTGGGCGCCTTGAGCGCCTTGGACGCGGCGTCCAGCCCCATGGACCGCTGCAGAAAGACGAGCTGCTGCCCGAGGCGCTCGTTGCGCCCCACGGCGGCCGCCAGCTCAGCCTCAAAGTCGAACGCGCCGTCCACGAGCGCGGCGGCCGGCGCGGCGTCCGTGGCCGTCTCGACGGCGCCGTGGACGCGCGCGAGCTCGTCGTGGAAGCGCTTGACGCGCTCCATGAACTCGAACTGCGGCACGAACATGAAGGCCGTGTCGGCGTGGCCGTCGGCCGTCTGCGCGTGGCTGGCGATGAACTGGAAGGCGACCTCGAGCTCCTGCACGAGGCGCAGGCCGAGCGCGCGGTACATGTCGGCGTTGCGCGTCTCGGCGGCCTCGCGCGCGGCGAGCTCCTCCGTCTCGGCGGAGAGCGCGTCGAGCCGCCGCTGGGACTCCTTGAGGAACGACTCGAGCTGCACGACCTGCAGCTCCTTGCGCTCGAGCCGCCGGCGCGCGCTGCGGCAGCCGCTGCACGCGGGGCTGCCGCCGCCGCCGCCGTGGTTGGAGTGCAGCTCGTCCAGGTCGCTGCCGGCCGAGCTCATGCTGGCCGTGGTCGTGCGGCGCGACGAGAGCGAGGACGAGTTGGGCGTCGGCAGCGGCGGTGCGCCCGCGCGCGGGTCCTTCTTGGCGGTGGGCTGGTGCGCCAGCAGCGTGGACGCGGGCGGGAGCCCCGCGAGCCCCGCGCCGCCGGGGTTGGCGTGCAGCAGCATGGCGGGCGACGGGGAGGGCGACGCGGAGGACGACGCGGAGGGCGCCACGTAGTCCCAGGTGATGTCGAACTCGAGCGTGGCCGCCAGGTCGCGGCACTTGAGCGGCGAGATGCGGAAGCTGCGGCGGCGAGCGGCCACCGACGGCGCGCCCTGCGACAGCGCCACCACCTCGGCAAAGTCGAGAGTGAAGAGCGCGACGGCCGAGTGGCTCGGCAGCTACAGTACACGTATATGGATATACGAAATAGGGTAGGGTCGGTTCCAGATGGGTGGGGTGAAGGGGGTACCCAAGGGATAAGGCGGCGGAGCGCGCAGCCAGACCACATGGGCGCGTGGGAACCACATGGGACGGACGAAGCAGATAACGACAGAGGCCAGTTAGTGGATGGGGGGAACGACAGACAGGGTACACACACAGGTCGGGTGGGCGCCCTCCCTAGTGTAACCAGCCAGCCGTCTCGAGTAGGGAGAATGCAGCATGGTACGGTAGGGCGGGCGGGACAGCGTACGTACCGCGACGAGCACGATCTCGTAGTCCTTGCGCACAAAGTCGCTGCCGGTGCTGCTGCTGGCGGCCGAGGAGGCGCCCGGGCGCTTGGAGCGCAGCAGCGAGGTCTGGATGCCCACGTGCTGGTTCCACACGGCCACGTGGTCGGCGCCCCACCGCGTGGGCTCGGACGTGACCTCCTTGCTGTTGCGCCGGAAGAGCACGATCAGGTCCTCGTCCGCCGCGCTGATGTCGCGCCCGATCGTCGCGCGCTGGATGTGCACTGCATGGCGAGCGCGTTAGTGATTAATAGGTCGCGGGAGTAGATCGAGTGTGCGCGCGCCGCGGCGGGCCTACCGTCGAGGTTGACGAGCACGGTGGAGGTCGAGGGCGTGGAGGGCGCGCGCCCCCGAGGGGTCGTCGTGGTCGACAGCGACGCGTTCGAGCTGCGGTAGCTCGGCCGCACGCCGCCGCCAGAGTCGTGGCCGCCGCGCCGCATGCTGCTCGGCGAGTGGACAGGCGCGAAGTGGCTGGCGCTCGCGGGTTCACTGGCGGCCTACAAGCCTAGCGCTGGTCCTGGACAACGAAGACGAGGACGACGCCAGGCTGGGGGGCGTGAGTTGCGCCAGCGGAGGCCGGAGGGCGCGCACGCACGCGGGGATTCTACTGTTTACCGTAGAGTGGGGGAGGGCGGGCGACTTCTTCTTCGTCTTCTTTGGGGAACGACGACCACGAGCGTGGGTGGAATGCCAAAGACCGTGGACTGTACATCCGACGTTACGCACAGTGTACCTCTGGGGGTTACGCTGCCCAACGGACGCCATGCACCCCCTGGAGGTGACTTGCTCTCTTAGACTTGGTGTGTGTATAGGAGAGAGGGCAAAGGCCAGACAGCTGGCTTTTGCGTCGCGATCTGACTACATGCGTCGTACCGTAGAGGCAGAAAACCTGTATTATATTATATAGTGTCTAATTTATTTTAATAATTCATTAATATACTGATTCATTTCATTGTTAAATCAAATACATGGTATCAATTGAATAGAAAGCGATAGATTGAGCTCGGGATTAGCTTTTTGGCGAAAGTAAAAAATGTCAAAATGTCGAATCATAATTTCAGTACTCCACTTCAACAACGAAATGATCACAACAGACTTCAACTTGTGTCATTCCACACACATCCACGTGACGGTCAAAAATGCTCCAGGCCACGCCCTCCCGTTGGTCACCCACGCTTGCCCCCCCCCCCTACATGGAGGGCGACTTATACATCAGCTCTCGAGAAGGCCAAGGCCGAGGCGGTGTCCACCTCGAGGTCCGAGCTGCGCGCCGAGAAGTTGGAGGACGAGAAGCTGCTGACTGCGCTGAGGTTGGTGGGCCGCGCCCAGTTGCTCGGCACGTGCGTGCTCGTGGTCAGCCGGCCCTCGAGCACGCGCACGAGCTCCTCCTGCAGGTTGACGGCGTCCGGCCGCGACCGCACGTCCGGGTTCCAGCAGCGGCGCGCGAGCATCTGGATCTCGGGCGGGCAGTCGCCCGAGAACTTGAGCAGCTGGTGCTGCTGCTCGAGCCCCACGGCGCGGCTCGCCCTACCGGTGCGCGCCGACCCGCGCGCGTTGGCGGCAGCGCCAAAGCCAAAGCCCATGCCGCTGCCGCCCAACGCCAGGTCCTTCATCGACTCGACCGAGATGAGCGTGTCGAGCTCCCAGAGCAGGATGCCGAACGCGTACACGTCGCTCTTCTGCTCGAGCCACGAGGGGCTCGTCTCGGCGGGCGCGAACGTGGGCGTCACGGGCGTCAGCGCCGCCGCGTGGCTGCCGCGGCACGGCGCAGACTGCTGCGCGGTCGGCGCGAGCCCCACGACTCGGCGAAGGGTGCGCTTGGCGCTCTCGCGGATCGACCCGCGGCCGTCGCGGGCGTCGGCGTCGCGCGCGGCGGACGGCGGCAGCGCCATGTCGAGCGCGCTGAGCTTGGCCTCGCCGTGCTCGTTGACGAGCACCTTCTCGGCGCACACGCGGCCGTGCACGACGCCGCAGCCGTGCAGGTAGACGAGCCCCATGGCCACGTCGAGCGCGACCGACAGCTTGCAGCGCCAGTCCGAGTTGGGGTTGGGCGGCCCGCTCGGCTGCGAGAAGACGGGGTACCAGCTGAAGATGTTGCCGCCGCCGCTGCCGATCGTGCTCGACAGACCACCCGACTGGTAGTACTGCTTGCCCTCGCGCCGGTTGCGCTCCGCCTGGAACATGGACGCGAGCGACCCGAGCGCCATGTACTCGAAGATGACGCCCAGCGTCCAGTTGTGCGCCAGCTGGTCGCTCGCCGTCGGCACCGCCGGCGTGCCGCCGCCGCCGCCCGAGACGCCGTACGAGAGCCCGATGAAGTGCACGATGGACGCGTGCTCGAGCGTCGACGCGAGCCGGATCTGCTCGAGGAAGCGCCGCTCGACCCTGCGCTTGGGCGGCTTCTGCCGCAGCAGCGCGTGCACCACCACGTTGAAGCCCTGGTACTCGGCCAGGAAGAGCACGCGCGGTGTGCGCTTGCCCGTCGCAAGCGCGTTGGCCAGCACGCGCTTCATCGTCAGCTCCTCGGGCGGGATCTCGTACACGAGCAGGTCGTCCAGCGGCCCCGGCGCGCGCTTGTGCGCCTGCTGGTCCTCCTCGAGGATCGCCACCGGGTTGTACTTGTCCTCGAGCTCGAACTGCGGGCTGTCGAACACCCAGCCGCTCCGGTCGCCGTCCGACGTGCCGCCGTCCCCGCTCGCGCGATCCAGCTCCATGGCA
Source organism: Phytopythium mirpurense (assembly GCA_023338055.1). Classification (NCBI taxonomy): domain Eukaryota; phylum Oomycota; class Peronosporomycetes; order Pythiales; family Pythiaceae; genus Phytopythium; species Phytopythium mirpurense. The sequence goes on along the minus strand of JAADXZ010000591.1, from coordinate 2,287 downwards.
TACGACATGAGGTTGCTGCGCCCGCGCGAGCGGGTCCTGCGCTTGTAGGCCGCGCGCCGCTCCTCCTCGCGCTTGCGCCTCCGGTAGAGCAGGAAGGCGAGGCCGCACACGATCACGCCCGCCATGAACGCGATGCTGCCGATCACGCCGATCGCCTCGCCCGAGAACGCCGGCGCCTCGCTGCTCGCCGAGCCCGTCAGCGCGCTCGCGCTGCCAGCGGAGCCGCTGGCGTGGGACGCGCTCGCGTCACTGGACGGGGAGGGGGCGACCGTGCCGGCGCCGCCGGAGAGCATGGCGGGGCAGTCGGCGTCCTCGAGGACGCACACGGCGACGCCCTGGACGCTCTCCGCCGTGGCGTCCGCGTTCGAGCAGACGCCAGAGACGGTCGACGGCACGCTCAGCGCGTCCAGGCGCTGCAGGACGGCCACGTCCGAGCGGCAGACCTCGATCGTCTCGAGCGGGTTGTCCGACAGGTCGCTGGTGGGGAAGGGAAGGGGAGGGGTGGAAGGTAGGAGGTAGGAGGTAGGGCGGGTGAGCTCTTGGCGGTTGGGGCGGGTGACTCAAGCCTGGACAGGGGGGGCACGTACAGACTGAGGAGGGTGGAGGAGAAGGTGACGTTCGACACGCCGCGGATCGAGTTGCCCGCGAGGTTCCTGTCCGGTCAGAGAGGACGCGCAACGTCAGCACGGGCGCGTCGCCCTACCGCGACCACAAGGCGTCTGCCGGGCGACTCACAGACTGATGAGCGACGAGAGGGACGACAAGACCGGCGGCATGCTCGTCAGCAGGTTGTCGTGCAGGTCGCTACGCGCTCAGCACGGTGTTCCGCACGTTAGTAGGGCGCTTCCGCCCTCGCGAGTCCGCGGGCGAGCACGTACAGATGCTCGAGGGCGTCGGGGAGGTTGGAGAAGGAGGTTGTCGCGGTCGCGAGCGCGTTGTTGGTCGCGTTGCTGCGTCGGGAGAGCGAGTCGTCAGCTACGAGTGCGCGTGGCTCGCTCGGTGCGATCGTGAGAGCGATGCAAGCGCTCGCCCTACGTACAGCGTGGTGAGGGAGGGCGGGAACTGCACGTCGTTGAGACTGGAGAGCCTCGTGTTTGATAGAGATCTGTCCGTTGGTGGTGCATTGTGCATCGTCAGGTAGGCCGGTCTCCAGCAGCGGGTAGGGCGGGTAGGGCGGCGCGTACAGGGACTGGAGTGCGCCCAGTGGGGCGAAGGCGGCGGCCTCCACGGCGGCGATGGCGTTGCCGTCCAGGACGAGCGTCTGCAGCAGCCCGGCGTCGGGCCAGGCCGCGGTCGCGGGCACCGTCTCGATCGCGTTGTCGCTCAGATCCCTGCGGTAGGGCGGCAGGCGTTAGCTGTCGGCTCGTGCTGCTCTGCAGGTAGGGCGGGAGGTAGGGGGAGGAAGGCGCCGGCGACTGCTTACAGGTAGCTCAGTCGCAGGGGGAGGCGCACGCCCGAGAGGTTGGAGATGCGGTTGTGCGACAGGTAGAGCGCCTGCATGTCGTTGTCGTCGGCCTCGGGCGCGAACGTCTCGAGCAGATTGTCGTTCAGGTACCTGCGCATGCCATAGCACCCCCCCCCCGAGCGCGTCAGTTGTGTCGACTCCTCGATCGCGGACGCCGCCCTACCTCTACCTCTACCTCTACTTGCTACGCGGCAAAGCAAGCCTCCGCCACGCACATGGTGTAGACGCTCGGGTAGCTGTCGACGCGCGCCACGTCCAGGTTGGACAGGTTGAGCGAGCGCGCCGTGTCCGACAGCGTGAGCACCTCGAAGAGCCGCGCGTCGCAGCTCGCGTCGTACGCGACCGCCTGCGTGGCGCTCGAGCCCACGACCACGGCGCTCGCGTCCGTGCAGGCGCTGGCGCTGCTCGAGCCGCTCGCCGAGGCCGCGGGTGGCGCCAGGAGCGCGCAGCAGAGCGTCGCGGCGGCGTCCGCCACGCGCCGCCGCCTCCGCCCGCGCCGGGTGTTTACGGTCGCCATAGCAATGGAATGGGCCAGTCCGCCCTACGACTTGGGGGGTACGGCGGGTGCGGGCAGATTGGTGTGTAACATAACACACTCACGACTCGAGCGGAATAAAGCCAGAGACACGTCAGTAAAACATAGCACCCATTGGTCAAAAACATGGGCGGTCGATAATTTCAGCCAATAAAAAGTAATGATCGATTCGATTCAGCAGGAGTTGAACGATATTAAAAATACCATATGTTTCAACCCCTACCGTACAGTTTATACTTGAAGTAGCCCCTCGGTACCCACCGACCCGACCCATTCATTCATTCGCC
>JAADXZ010000590.1:0-17346 GCA_023338055.1 Phytopythium mirpurense | reverse complement strand
CTACCGCGACGGGCGCTCGGAGTCCGGTCGGACTATGCCCCTACCTGGACGGATTCCCGATACGTGCAAGGGAGTTGGTCCGAAGTTCGGACTGAGAGATTCTTTAGTCAGCAGGGAGTGATTCCGCTTTTGCCTCATCGCAGAGGCGATCGGAACTTCGGCGAGCTCGAGGGAGACGCCATCTGCGCCGCTGCAAGCGAGAGGGTAGAGACTGTTTCCTTCAACTCGAACAGCGCGACCACCGGCACAGTCTCCTTGCCGGCCGTGACCGCTTCCGCGAACGGCCGGGCCGCGACCGCAGCTGGACTACTCGCGGCTGGCGGCCCCCGTTCTCGAGGCACAGCTCTTCTGGGCTGTTCTCTATGTGTTCGAGCTGCCAGTCGGTGTCCTCCATCTCCGACTGCATCGCATCGCACAGATGTGTCATCCTTCGCCACTGCTTAGCGCGGTCGCATCGGAAGGCAGACAGGAACGCAATGACATGGCACGCGTGGCCATCGCCGCCGGCGGCTTCGACCTCGCCCGGCACAGCCGCGAACGGCACCATCTGCGTGCACAGCCTTCTTACCAGCAGCGAGACGACGGCCCCGAGCAGGCTCCTGTCCTTCTCCTGCTTGCGCGACGCGGCGCGCTGGGCCTCACGCCATCGAGGCTGAACTTCGCCGCCAGGTGCTCGGTCAGCTGGAATGCGCAGCCATTTTTGAAATGAAATATACTCCATAAATCGTAAACTAAATATTATCATTTTGGCAGGCTTTTGGCTTTCTCAAATATGTGTCGGTCTAAGAAAATACATTAAAAAAATTCAAAAATAAAAAGCATAAATACCCACATTGCCGAATCTGGAGATTCTAACGTGAGGACTACCGGTATCTCATATCCTCTACAAGTATACCGGTTCTGCACTCTCAAAAGTGATGGCTTCGGGGTTAGGTTAACGAAACCCAGATTTAATATAGTGAACTCAAGTGAGAAAAAGTGCGGCACAAGTCGGCGGCGCAAAGCGCGACAGCTTGTCTTGGCTACAGTATCGCCAAGCCAAACCGCCGTCGCCGCCTGATGATGGTGATCCGCCGCGGATCCTCCGTCTGCTGCTCCGTCTCCGAGCAACGCCCATCTATTGGATGACCCAACGCATCCATCCATTACTCTCTTCCTCGCAGAAGGCGAGCCCCTTCGTCCTCTGCGCCACTCGCTCATTCCCCGACTCCCTGCCAACCCCCTCGAGCCCTCCGACCCCTTCGAACCGTCGCCGCCATGCTGCAGCTGCTCCGCCAGACCGCCCGCCCGCTCGCGACGTCGCTGCCCTCGGCTCTGAGCGCCTCCGCTTCGCCTGAGACGACTCGCGCGCTCCTGCGGAGCCCCCGGCGCCGAGAGTTGTCGTCTGCGTCTATGCAAGCGCCCGACCAGCGGTGCGCGCCGGCGCTCGTGGTGTTCGACAAGGACGGCACGCTGATCGACTTTACGCTCATGTGGGGCGGCTGGGTCGAGTCGCAGGCGTGGAAGGTGGAGATGACGACGGGCCTGCCCGTGCGCGAGAAGCTGTTCGACGCCATGGGCTACGACTGGATCCGGCGGTCCATCCGCTCCAAGGGCGCGCTGTGCTGCACGCCCATGGGCGAGCTCTACAAGCTCGGCGTCAAGGTGCTCGTGGCCGAGGGCATGTCTTCCGAGCGCGCCGACGAGGTCGTGCGCCAGTGCTGGAGCATGCCGGACCCGGTGCTCACGAGCCGCCCGCTGGGCGACATTGGCGCGCTCTTCCGCTCCATCCAGCGCATGGGCATCAAGATCGCCGTGTGCACGACGGACGACCGCCAGCCGACCGTCGACACGCTGCGCCACCTGCAGGTGGACCACCTCGTGGACGGCCTCGCGTGCGGGGACGACGGGCTGCCGGCCAAGCCCGCGGGCGAGCAGATCTGGACGCTGTGCCAGCAGCTCGGTGTCGCGCCGCACAACACCATCATGGTCGGCGACACGTCCACCGACATGCGCCTCGGCCGCAACGCCGGCTGCGGCCTCTCGATCGGCGTGCTCGGCGGCGCGTCCTCGCTCGAGGACCTGGCCGAGGACGCCGACGTGCTCGTGCCCTCGCTCGACCGCGTCGTCAAGGTGCTCTTCCAGTACGGACAGCAGGCCGCGCGCCACGGCGACGCCTAGTCGCGGCCGTCGCCCATCCGCTTGCCACATAATAGAGACAGAGAGACCTTGATGGCCTCCGCCGACAGCGACGACTGTGCAGTGTAGATAGAGCCGCAATAGCTGCAATCACGTCACCGGAGCCGCACGAGCAGCACGGCCGTGTTGTCCAGGCCGCCGCGCACGTAGCTCTGCGTGGCCAGGTCCGTCGCCAGCGCGTCCAGCGTGGACGGGCGCTCGGCACGCGCGGCCTCGAACAGGAAGCGCGCGACTTGGTCCGAGCTCATGCTCTCCCACAGCCCGTCGCTCGCGAGAACGAGCAGCGCGCTCTCCTCGGCGCCGCCGGCCAGCTCCAAGTGGAAGACAGACGGCTCGGCGGTCACGAAGCGCCGCAAGTGCCGGTCGCCAAGGCTGCGCGAGACCGCGAGCTGGCCCATGACGCGCCAGAGCCCCTGGAAGCGCACGAACCCGCCGCTGGACTCGATCCGCGCGCGCTCCGTCGACGCATTCGGCCAGTGGTCCATCGACAGCTCCGTCACGGCGTAGCTACTGCGATCCGCCGGCGACGACCAGGCCATGGCGCGCGAGTCGCCCACGTTGGCGGTCACCAGCCGTCCAGCGGACGGGAACAGCACCGCGACCGTCAGCGTGCACCCCGAGAAGAGCGCGTCGTCGTCTTCCAGCTCGCCGTCGCGGTCCTCGGCCGCCGAGAGGGCCAGGAACCGCTCGTGCAGCTCCAGGAACGTCTGCCGCATGGCCATCTTCTCTCCGCGCTCGCGCTCCGTGCGTCTAGCCGCTTCCAAGTCCACGCGGCGACCGGTCTCCGCCTCTGGGTCTTCGCTTGGCGCGTGCGTCGCCGTCGGGATCGCGTTAAAGTGCCGCGTGAGCGCTTCCACGAGGTGCTCGAGCACAAACGCGGCTGCGCCGGCGCCCAAATGCCCGTCGCTGACGGCCAAAACCACGGCGTCGCTCTGGGTGTCGCTGGCGTCGTGGACCGTCGTCGCTCCCACGAGACGCGGTGCGCGCTGGACGAGCACGACGTCCTCCATGTACTTCTTCCGCCCCTGGAAGAGCGCCACGCCCACGTCCAGCGCCGACGCGTTGCCTACAAGCTCCGCATCGATGAATCTCCGGCCGCTGCTCGCTCGGGTCTCACGCTTGACCGCTTCAACGACGTGGCGCGCGTCGAACGCGCAGAAGCGGGAGTCGTGGTCGCCAAAGTGCCGACGCGCGAGCATGTGCTGCTCGCACGAGGCGACCGTCGCGAACGAGCGCTGGCAGTGCGGACACGCGTACCCGTGGCCCGCGTCGTCGCCTTCTCCAGGCAGCGGGACGCGCTCGCGGACGATGAAGGCGAGTGCCTGCTCCCGCGTGAGCTGGGCGCGGAGGTACTGCTCGTGCACGCGCAGCTCCTTGTCGGTCGCGAACCTGCGCCCCGTGCGCGCGCACACGTAGGGCCCGAGGAAGAAGGCGTGACTGAGGGCCTCGCGGGCCGAAAGGCGGTCTCGAGGAGACCACTGCAGCAGCTTCCACAGCAGGTCGAGCGCAAACGGCAGCTCGAGGCCCTTGTGCAGCGGGTCGCGCGCCACGACCGTGTCGTTGAACGTGCCGAAGTGGCAGCTCTCGCTCACCAGCGCGTACTTGTCCCACAGAGAGCGCAGCTGGTGCGGCGGCGGCTGGAAGATGCAGAACTCCTGCGTCAGCACGTGCAGCAGGTACGCCTTGGCGCGCCGAGCGTCGCTGTCCGCGGCGCCATGCGCGCCTGAAGCGCTCCTGGGCTCCCGGCTACGCTCCCGTCGCCCGCGTCGCTGGAGCTCGGCGTCCACCTTGGCTTGAGCGCGGGACGAGATGAGGAAGACCTGGGGCGAGCCCAGCAGCATCTCGAGGAAGACGACGCCCACGGACCACATGTCGTAGGCCAAAGGGTGCTCGTAGTCGTACGGCCGGCCGTCGCTGCTGAAGAGCACCTCTGGCGGCTGGTACTCGCGCGTCTCCTCGCCCTGGCTCGGGCCCTTGCCTCGCGGGTAGAGGTGCCGGGCCGTGTACTCGTCGACGGCCGAGCCAAAGTCCGCGAGCTTGACCATCGGCGCCGACGTGTTGGCCACGGCGGTCGGGAGCGCCAGCAGGATGTTGGACGGCTTGATGTCTCGGTGCGTGACCCCTCTCGCGTGCAGCGCCGCGACGCCCTCGAGCACCTGCCGCATGATCTCCCGCATTACCAGCTCGCCCTTGACGTCCGCGCGCATCTTCTCCCACAAGCGCGAGCGCTGAAGCATGACGCCGCCGCCCGCGCCGGCGTCGGCTTGGCCGCCCGCGGGCGTCTCCTGCTTCTCGTAGAGGTAGTGGCGCAGCGACATTCCTTCGTCAAAGAACACGAGCCACATCTCGGGCGTCCGCGCGTCCGAGTCGCCCACCGGCTCCTCTTGATGCCCATAGCGATGCGTAGGACCGGTGGTGGGCGCTTCCTGGGGGTCGGCGGCCTCGTCCTCAATGGGGCCGTGCTTGGCCCTTGACCGAGCGAAGCGAAGCCCCACGGGCGCGTCGACGCCATCCGATCCAGCGCTCGGTGGCTTGGAGGCTGCCAGCTGCGGGCGGAAGAAGTACTCGACGAAGCGCGTCACGTGCGGCTCGCCGTCGAGCAGCGCGCCAAAGTGCGCCTCGCGCAGCCCCATCTGCACCATGTCGTCCCCGAGCTCGAGGAAGAGCCGCTTGAGCACGAAGCGCGCGCTCGAGGCCGCGCGCGTGGCCATCCAGATCTCTCCGTGGGACCCGGCGTCGAATCGGTCCTTCAGGCGGTAGTGCCGGTTGACGTACATGCGCTCTAGGTCCTCCACGAGGTACTGTTGGCCAAGGAGGAGGGAGGAGGGAGGGAGGGTGAGCTAGGCCGTACGTAGCAGGCAGACGCGAGGCTTTTCCCATAGCAGTCCTACCTTGTACTCCAGCACGGGGCCGTCGAGCACACGGCCGGTGCTGTGTCCCCCCTCGTTGGCAATGACTGAGGGTGGAGAGAGCGAGGACGCCGTCGAGGCGCTTGGGCCGGGACCGCGGCGGTCGTGAGCCGTGGGCAGCGGACAGACGGCCGCGCTCTCGTCCCGATCGCCCGCTCCGTCGCCACTGCGGCCTGGGTACGGACGCACGGGCGCGACGGCGTCCGCGTCCCGTGGTAGCTCCCCGGTCGGAAAGGCGGGGTAGAGTCCTGGCGTCCACGGGTCGAGCGCCGTCGTCACGTCCAGGACGAGCGGCGGCGCTGCACCCGGGGCGGCCGGCAGCCGCGGCAGCGTGCACACGCCGAGCAGCGCCGTGCGCTCCACGAGCTCGTATCCCTGGACGCGCGCGCCGGGGGCGAGCGCGTCGCTCACGGCCACGCACGCGTCGACCGCCGATGACGGCGGGGGCCGCGCGGTGGGCCGCCGCACGCGCGCGACCTGGCTGAACCACGAGCGGTCCGGCAGCAGCAGCGGCGCAGGAGACGCGGGCGCGTCGCCCGCCGCGTCGGTCGAGGCTGCGGAGGCGGCGCCATGGAGCGCGAGGACGGCGACGATCCGGAGCGCGGCCGCGACCATCGACACGGTGCGCGAATGGACTTTTTGTTCGCAGAAATGTGTCGCATTATACTTGTCTATCGGTGGCGATTTTATATATTTAGAGGAGGGACGAGTCACTTTAAAAACGGACAAGCGGGTCACTTCAACACAGTCAAGCACTAAGGTCCACGCGAAACGAAACGAGCCTTACGGACCCCCATTGACTTGCTTTATGTATTGAAAACGGCTTCACTCTTTCACTTGTTTTACTGTGCACGGCCAGTCGTTTATCCATTTATTTCGTTTCTCCTTCCCTCGCTCGTCTCTACCTCGTGGGGGCTCGCCGCAAAAACTTCCGCTGGTCCGTCGCCAGTCCCTCCCTCGTCTTCTTTTCTCTTGCGCGCTCTTCTCCTTGGACGTCCGCCGCCGGCAAGGAGGGGGGTGCTCGATCTATATGTGGTTGGTGGGTGGTGCGAAAGGGAAAAGCGAATGGGAAAACAAAGCGTGACCCCCTCCCCGCGACGCGCACTCTACACACGCGCGCTCATGACGCCTCGGGCGCCTCATCATCGTCGTCGCCGGCGTCGCCGTCCTCCTCGTCCGACAGCACGACCTCGAGCGCCTCGGCGCCAGCAGACATCCGTCCGCCGGCAGCCGCGTCCTTGGCGCCCGCGCTCGTCGGCGACGACACGTTGGCTCCCGCCGCCAGCGCGCTCGCCAGGTCCGCCTCGGGCTCCGACTCGTCCGTGGCGGGGCTGAAGTCTATCACGCCCTTGCTGTCGAACACGCCCGTGCCGCTTGTGCCGAAGGACGACGTGCCCGAGGCCGACGACGCCATCAGGTCCTCGTTGTCGTAGCCCATGTTGTAGTACACCGTGTACGTCTCGAGCGCCTTCTGCTGTATCAGCGGGTTCCAGTGCTCCTTGGAGGCGCGCACGAGGTAGGGCTTGATGAGGTCGAACATGCTCTGCGCCAGCCTTTCGTACTCGTTCATGATCCGCAGACACGCGGGCGAGCCCCAGCACGAGATGGCGCGCTCCGCCACCTGGAACTGGTCGCTCACCATGGCCTTGCCCAGCCGCCGCGCGAGCTTGAGCGAGATGGCGTCAAAGTCCGTCTCGGCCAGGACGTGCTCGAGCAGCTCCTCGAACTCGACGATAAATATCACTTCCTTGAACGAGTTGCCGACGGGCCAGTACTTGAGCAGTCCGCGCACGATCGGCGTGAACAGCGAGTGGTCCTTCGACACGTACTGGATCATGCAGTACGCGAGCTGCTGGTGATACGAGATGAACGCCGGGGTCGAGTGCAGCGGGATCAGCGCCTTCTCGAGCAGCACCACGTGCTCTTGCTTGATGGGGCACGCGAAGCCGTTCACGATGCTGCCCAGGATCTCCAGCAGCTCGGCCACTCCGTAGTGATTCGACGTCTCATAAATATACTCGTAAAACGCGTGCGCAATCTCCTTCCGGATGGCCGATCGCCGCTGGGTCAGCTTGTAGTACAGCCGATGCAGCACGCCCTTGAGTACCTGGCGCTCCTTGAACGACGGCGTCTTGAACAGCCCGACCAGCTGTGCGATGAACCGCAGTGTGAAGAACTCCTTGCGCACATGCTTCTCCAGCTTGTCAATGTGTTCGATGCACTTCAGCAGCAGGTCGTACGACGCCGACAGCAGACCCCACAGCTGTTCTTCCGTCGTGTATTCGGAGTACTTGTCCATCGGGTTGTCCATCAGCGCCGCCTCGTCCGGGTTGGGCTCTTCCACGAAAATGTTTGCGGGCGAGTTGGACAGCAGCACGGGGAACGGGCGGAAGATATAGCACCCGACCACGTGCAGCAGCTCGAGGAAGAGCTGCGGATCGTCCAAGATCATCGGCACGGCCTCGCAGTAGTTGTTCAGGTCGCACAGCGTTGTCAGGCGCTTCTCGTTCAGCTCGAACAGCTCCATGGTCGAGTACCGCGCGTCTTCCGGCCTCGGCAAGCAAAAGGCCACCTTTTGCCGAAAGTAGTACGTGCGTTTGTACGGCACGGCGTCTTCGAGCGCCGGCGTGTTGAACAACTGCTCGATCGAGTCCGTGATGAGCAGCATTTTCCGGTCGGGCGTCGTCGGCATCGCAGCCGACGTCAGGCTGCTCATCCACACGTTCAGGTCGGCCTCGCTCTTGGCCATCAAATAGATCGGACGGAAGCCCTGTTCAGTCGTATCCGTACGTCAAGAGTGAGTCCACCAGGGATACGAGTGTGATGGCAGCGAGGCGCATCGTGCTGACGAACCGGATGGAGAATCTCAAAGCAGTTTGGCTTCTTGAATCGCGCTGCGTCGATCGGAGTGATCTTGACGCCCTGGTATCCGCGACAGGCGTACCGTATAACAATACGCACAGTTTGCCGTGAGCGTCCATGGCAATGCGCAATGCAGACCAATTGAAGCGGGGGACATCGTTCGAGCGTACCAGCAGTGGAATCACGCCGCGTGGGTACGTGTCTTCGCCCGACTGTATCAATTCAAGCAGGCACAACCGCATGTTAGAGCTTCTACGGTCGATGCGCGAGCAGCACTTTCGAGACAAGGGACACAAACGCACCGTTCCCGAGACGTAGTAGAAGAGCGAGTGCCCCTTAAGCACCATGAGTCGCTTCTTCCACGTCTTGAAGTGGTTGGCCTGTTTGATGAGCACGCCCGACTTGGAGATCGGCGCCTGGAAGTCGTCCATGTACAGGGCCGCGTCGGGGTCGTGCTGCGCTGCGGCGCTCCCATTCGCTTGCTGGTTGCTGTTGTTGGAGAACGGGACGATCAGGCTCGGGCGCTTGGACAGGATGCTCTGGTGCGCATCGGGCTGCTTGCCCGTGCCAGAGTGCTCGTCGGTGCCGCGCGTGAACGGGAGGTGGCCTGTGAAGCTGTGGTGCTTGACTTGCGTGCCGACCGCGTCGGGGCTGCGCTGGTTGCTGGGCGTGCTCGAGCTCGTCCCGCCGGGGCTACTGCTCGAGCTGCCCGAGCCCTTGTGCACGCCCTTGTCGTGCCGCCCGGCGCCGCCGTTGAGCTGGCGGCCGCTGCCAATGGACGACACGAAGCTGCGGAAGAAGCCGTTCTTCTCGCTCTTGCCGCCGCGGTTGTCCCCGCGGAACGACATGGTCTCTTTTGACTGACCGCCGGGAGGAGCACGCGCGCGTTCCGTCCTTCCGCCTCTTGATCACGGAAGACGAGCGCGGGCGCGGCTTGCGACCTGACGGATGCGCGTCCAGAGAGCGAGCTAGCGCGTGCGCGACCGACGACAACCGCACCCACAGCGCAAGCTCGCAAGAGTGGCGCCTTGCGGTCCGGCGATTGCGGGAGCAGGCGCGTCGAATCGTGCGCTGGCCTTTCTCGCCTTCCGACGACCAGCTCCGCGCTTTCTCGCGTGCGTGCGTACGTACGCAGCGGCGGTTGCGCGGTGCGGGAAGAGGAGAAGGATGTTCCTTGTCCGCTTTCCCCTGGTCCGAGTAGCAGCTCCGCGCGAGTCGGGGCGGCGGGGGGAGGGCGAGGGAGCGAGGCGAATGCCGCCGCCAATTGGACGTTGGACGCGGCCGAGAGAGATATGAGCAGGGTAGATAGTGTGCGCGTGTGAAACCCTAGATTTAGAGTTTTTGTGCGAGACTGACTGACTGACTCTCCCTCCGCCCGGTGGGACGCGACGGACCATACTAAATATAACCTGCGGAAACCAGCAAAGGACGGTATGTAGTAGAGAATAGTGCAACTTGTGTCTTAGCAGACACAAGTGTGCTTTGCTTTATCCCTCGATAGGTCCCCCACACTGTCGCGGCAATGACGCGTCGATTGAATTTCATAAAAGGTGTGCTGGTGTGTAACATAGGGAACAATTCTGTTTGTGTATAGGACCAACTGTAAATTGCGGTCGAATTCAACAAAACTGATGTGGTTCTGAAAAACGAAAGTGCCCAAAATTGTGAGTTCGGAAAGCCTAAATTACCGAGCCTTAGGTGAACTGGAATTTCGGCTGGCTTGCAATCATGTCAGGGCGGATCCCGTAGCACAGGTTGCTCTCGCAGAACTTGCGCGACAAGACGAGCTCGCCGCGCTGCCCCTTGACGCGCACGACCACCTTGGTCGGCAATCGTGTGTCGATCCACTGCAATTCAACGAGCACGTGCGGCGTGCCCAGCAGCGGGTAGTCCGCCCCGCCCAGCGTCTGTTTGTGCTGCAGCCGCTGGATCGCCTCGAGCGTCCACACATACCGCTTGTTGAGCGCCAGCGGCAGCAAGATCCGGTGCCGCCGCCCGTTGCGAAAGTCGCGCAGATCCACCTCCACCTCGCCGAGCCGCTCCAGCCGCGCGAACGGGTCGTTGTTGTACACGACCACTTTCACAGTCCGCTCCGTCGTCGCGTTGACAGGCAGCACCACGGCAGCGCCCAAATTAGTGGATGCAATAGCACCCCGGAGGTCCTCAGTAATACTGCCGAGGGCACTATTCTCAAGCGTTGAAGTTGCCCTTTCTCGAGAAAGGCTGCGCGCGACACTGGCTTCAGTATCGGGGAACAGGTCGGAAGCGCTGAGCGGGAAGACGAGTTGCTCGTCCCAGACCGGGTTGGCGGCGCGGCGCTTGATGCTCGTCGCGTGCCGGAAGACGGTGACCACCGCCTGCTGCTGCTGCTGCTGCTGCTGCTGCTGGCGCTCGGGCCGCGCCTGCTGGTCCGGAGCCTGCACCGTCACGACGCAGTACGGGTCGACGCCACCGCCGCCGTTCACGCCATTGCGCATCGATCGCAGGTTCTGCGCCTCCACGACGCGCAAGTGCATCTCATTGGGCGACGGCAGGACCGGTCTGCCCAGTCGGTCGCGCGAGTCGACGGCCGCGACGCTAGCCTCGAGCCAGCACCCGAACTTGCGCGATGCCAGCAGCACGGGCATGCCCACCTCGAAGATCTTGACAGGCGTCGGGTCCATCAGCACGTGTCGCTCGCTACTTGCGAGCCACACCTCGGACTCGCCGCTGTAAGCCGCCGGGTCCACGACAGCGTGGCTGGAGCCGTCGCTCAGCTTGCGCCCGGCACTGAAGTTGACCTTGATGCGGCCGTTCTTGACCCAAGAAACCGTGCCTTCGCGCCACTCGATCGACGGCGCCGAATCAACCGCCTTGTTCAATAGCGAGCGCGTGCTTAGCTTGCCCCCGCTGGGGTTACGTGAGCCTGTGGGTCGACGATGGCGTAGCTCGGCGCCGCCGTCATGGGACATTCCTGAACTATCATTGCCGACTCCTTCCGTCGTGCCAAGGTCCAAGTCGACGGAGTAGAGAACCGCTGGATCCTCAGCGCCGTCGTCACCTTCGACCGCTTCATCGTGAAGGTTCTTGCCAAACAAGCGCTGGTCGGCTTCAGATCGGTGCCTCATAGCGGAGGCGGTCGCATAATATCCAGCAGCCGGGGCCGGCGTCACGGAGGCTCCCGACACCGACGTGCTCGGTGCGACGGTGCTAGTACTTACGAGAATGCTCTCGCCGATCATGCGCACTGACTTGCGCAAGTTGTGCCGGAGCTTACGCGTGTGCGCGACGACCTTGATCGCCGTCTCGTCCGAGATGTCGTTCTTGGTGTAGTACACCAAGAAGCATACAGCGATCCCGACGTTCTCGAGCGAAGTGAAAGACGCGAGGCGCTGAGCCGCAGACAGGCACACACCCGGGCCGTAGCGCGCCTCAGTTATCTTGCACTCTTCGAAGAAGGCGTCAAGCTGACCGCTGACGTACACGAAGAGCGCCGGAACGACGACCTGCGCGACCAAAATCTCGAAGACCAGGGCGTTGAACCAGGGACCAATCCCCACGGTGCGTCGAGGGACCGGGCGCTTGCAATCGATGGTCATCTTGATGGCATCGAACCGCAGCGCGACCGTATTGCGCGCGAACGAGCAGAAGCAGCAGAACGGCCACACGACCGAGAACATGATGGTGTAAGAGAACTGGATGACCAGGTGCAGCAAGTCTCCGAATGGCGAGTACGTGCCCATGGACGACTCCTCCATGATGCGGTCTGCAGTGTAATGGTAGTTCCGGCACTGCCAGTTGGTCACCAGACGCAACTTGAGGGTCCGGGCATTGCTGTGATGAACATCGACGCTCGTGGCGCTGCCATCCGCAAGCTCCATCGGAAGCCCCATCGACGCGGTTGCTGTATCCCAGAACCCGCGCAGTGCGCCAGTGTCCTCGATACTGCGTGTAATGCGGTCCACCCAGTCGTAGCTGGTCATCTGGAACTGATCTAAGTCGTCGCGCGTGAGCTCGCCGCAGATCTCGCTCATGTGGTGGTCGTGCGACGAGATGCTCGAGAAGAGTTCGCGAACCGCAGCATCCAGTTGCCGCGCTCCGATTGGCTCACGGTCCGCCAGCGCCTTGCGCAGCTCCTGTCGGTCGACGCCATCGGTCAGCGAGACCCACCGATCGACGTCGTTGAACGCGTTGTCCTCCGAGTCGCTCGATTCGATGCTCCTGTTCGTGAAAGACCCAGTGTCGCGAGACCCGTCGCCCTGGGTGCTGTCAGCAACGTTGCTCTTCCCGTCCACAAGCGGGTTGCTGGGAGTCTTTTTGCTTTTCTTGAGCACTGTTGAGAGCCTCTCCTTCTTGACGTGGTACGAGTCCCGTGCGCGGATGATGGCGCGCCGCAGCAAGTACGGGACGAACGTGTTGATGAGCAGGTTGAGCGCCTGGGTGACGATCATGGGCGTGACGAAGGCCGAGTCCATGCTGATGAGTCCGTCGATCCAGTAGCGGCTGAAGCGGAAGTTGTGGTTGAGCGTGAAGACCCAGTTATTGTCGACGCGGTTGCGGATCGCTGCCTGCACGTCGGCGCCGTTGGGCACGTACACGAACGCAAGCAAGAAGAACCAGTAGAAGTACCCGACCCAGTTGAAGAGGAAGATCTTCTGGATGCAGCGCGTCTCGCTCTCCTGGTCCGTCTGGTAGTTCTCCCACCGGTTGAACGCCAGCGCGATGGCCTCGAAGATGGCGAGGAAGACAATGTCGAGCGTCAGCCCAAGCACGATACCCTGCACGAGCACGTAGAACCAGCGCGCGGTGCCGACGATGCCGCGCTCCGTCTTGAAGCACCCGATCAGCGCTGCGTCGCACCGGTAGTAGCTGCGGTCGAACGCGGCCGTGTCGCAGTACTCGGAGCAGTTCGTGATGCTCTTCATGAACAGGTACGACTTGCCGTGCCCAAAGAGCTCGGCGCAGTGCGCTTCGCAGCCGCCGCCGCCCTTGGCGTCCAGGAACTCGGGGCAGCGAGGGTCCGTGCACATTGGCGTCATGACGGCGACGATGTACCACTGCACGTAGACGCCGACGAGGACGAAGAGCAGCACGAGGCACACGAAGCAGAAGACGGCGAAGATGGCGTACTTTGGCCACCGCCGGCGCGAGTCGAACGTCTTGACCTCGACGTAGTCGGGCGGCTCTCCCTCGTCTGCGACATTGATGGTCTCGACGACAAAGTCGCGGAACTCGGGGTTGGGCTGCGACACCTCTTTGGTGCCGAGCAGGTTCCACTCGACGAGCAGCGAGTTCTGATAGCGGTTCCAGCGCTTGAGGAAGGCCGGCGCCCAGATGAAGGCGACGCAGAGCCCGTAGACGCCCATGACCTTGAGGTACCACCGGTAGTGGATCCAGCGCACGAAGACCCAGAGCAGGATGCCGATGTTGGACGGGTACACGAGCGCGGCGTTGTACAGCCGCACGAAGGCCATGTAGAAGGCGATGCGGAGCCCGAAGTAGTCCTTGAGCCGCAGGAGGAAGAGCCGCTTGTACGTGGCCGTGTGGTCGCCGTCGCCGCGCGACCAGGACGTGAGGATGAAGTCGGTGATGCTCGGGTCGTGGAGCGGGAAGACGTCGCGGACGACGCGGTCCTGGTTGTTCTCGATGCCGCGCAGCCCTGCGCCCGGCGGCTTGTCGGCCGCGCTGCGCGTCAGGATGGACGCGAAGGCGGCGATGCGGTCGGACGCCGTCATGGTCTCGCCGTGGTACTCGTAGTCGTCGCCGACGTTGCGCGTGTCCTCCTCGGCGTGGTTCTCGATGATGCGCTCCATGGTCATGAGCTTGTCCTCGCGCGCGAGCAGCCAGAGTGGCGCGCTGAGCAGCAGCACGATGCAGTTGAGCGTGTTGCGCGTGTTGGCGAGCACCGTGACGTGGAGCCCGGCGCGCAGTAGATGCAGCACGATCTTCTCGTGCGCGTCCTGCAGCTCGCCGCCGCGGTGGTTGTGCAGCACAAGCACGAACTCGTAGTCCATGCGCGGCTGCAGATTGAGCATGCGCACGACGAGCTCGGGCAGCCAGACGCACTCGACCGTGTCGGCCGTCGCCAGCACCACCGACTCGGGCTGCTGCTCGCCGGCCTTGTGGCCCGCGTCGTCGGTCGAGATGGCCACGCCAAAGTGCTCCTGGTACCCGAACAAGTCGGACGGCGACACGGCGTCAAGGCTGCCGTTCGTCGCCGGGAAGCGGCCGGCCGACCCCGACAGCACCACGTACAGTCCGTCGGCCTCGCGCTCGTCCGCCAGGATGATGTCACCCGCGGCGTACGTGCGCAGCTCGGACACGCTCACGAGCTGCGCGAGCTCGTGCTCGCTCAGCGCCGCGAACTCCTCGACGCCCGCGAGGAACGTCTTGCCCGCCTGGATCTTTGGGTCGCGCGTGTCGATCTCCTCGGCCATGTCCTCGTCCACGAAGCGGAAGAAGCGGTGCACCGCCTTGCGCAGCTCGAGCAGGTTGAAGGGCGACCCGCCGGCCGGCGACGGCCAGAAGGCGCCGAAGCGGCTGCCGCCGTGGACGTCCTCGGAGCTGGAAGGCGCTCCGCCGACCGCATCGTCGAACGCGTCCGAGCTGCTGCTGTGAAGACCCCCAGGGCCGCTCAAGTCCGCGCGGGCCGTGGACGTGCTCCGCGCCGCGTACAGCGAGGCGCCAATGTGCTGCCGCACCTGCGCGCGCAGCGCCTCCTCCTGGTTCTCGTTGAGCTCGTTGTGCCGCTTGCGGTAGATCCGCGACGCGTCGCCGCTCGGCGGCGCCAGCAGCGGCAGCGCGCCTATGGGCACCACGTCCATGGCGTTGCGACACGGAAGAGGGAGGGGGCGAGCAACAGCCACCGGAGCGGGGAGGAAGGTCGGAGGGCCCGGGGTTTCGCCCGAGGCGGCGGGGAGAAGAGCCTGCACGCGACGGGCTGGAGCGAGCAACCGACGAGTCGAGTCGAGCCGCGTCGCCGCCCGCCGCTTGGAGCGCCGGGATATAAATAAACACTCCGGCGCTCGAGGATTTGATTGCTCGCGCGCGCGGTCGAAACGGCCAGCACATAGTTGATTCCAGGCGCAACCGCCGCCAGCGTGAGCCCTCGCATCCATCACACTCGGATGTGGCAATGACACGTGTGCTGCTGTACTGCACGCCGATCGTGGAATGTCATCAGCTAACGATTCACCGCATGCCATGCAGAAAAAGCAAGAGCGTGTGACCACGTACAATATTAATAGCGGCGACTCGGGGCAGTGCTTACCTCACAGGTGCTACCGACGCACAAGGTGCGGATCCGCAACGGAGAGGGCATCAGATGCGTCGACACCAACGGAGCAGCATCCGCGGCCCGGTACGCGATTGAATCCGCACTAGCGTAGTTTACTGGAGCTTTACCAATTGTGAGATGCAATACAACGCGTTCTGGTTCAGATCATGTGCACGAACTTGAAGTTGATGTACTGAGGTACGGAAATAACCTACTGTACTGTATTTAATGGCCAGAGTACTGTAACTGTTTGGCAGGACTGCAAAGAAACGCGGCCGGCGTAAATATAAGCTCAGCACGGTGACTTTATCCACGCAATCCTGCGATCCACGCGATCCAAGCTCGCCGAAGAGCGGTTACAACGCACACATGGGAAGATTACATGCAGGAATCAGCGCGGACAGTCCGGAAGTGCGTATGCAGCGCACAGTGTCGCGCGATTGCGAACTATTCGCTCGCCGCAGGCTTTCACGAACTTTATGGCATTGTCCAACTGCAGAAGCTTGTGAGGCCGCGAGCAGGTTTCTATCGCGCCGCACCAGCTTGTGCAGCTTTCGTGCGACGCCCTTGCTTTCCATTGCAGGTCGTTAACCAGAACTACCGTAATTTGCATCAACCGACCTGGCAACATAAGATTGGGACGCAAGCTATGAATACTCTAGGCGTCCGCAAATCCAACGTCACTGGCAAAAATGTATAAATAGGAAGGCGAAGGTACATACAAATAGGATGGTAGTAAACCTTCAGCTTGCTGGCAGTTATACTCTGTCGATGCTATTTAATACCAGTAAGTTTAAAAAAGTGCAGAATGCTAGCCAAGCAATGGACCACCAAAATCGGGAAACATAAATCAATCTCGCCCGTGTGCTATGCTCGCTCGCTGCGTGATTAGTGACCTCAACATCAAAACCAAATTTGCGAAGTGGCGTTCGTTGGACACGTCAAGGTCGGACGCTACCTTCGGACGCGACCTTTGAGGATCTTTTTTTACGCGATAACAGATCAGTGACGTACAGTCTATCTACAATATATTGATAATTGTACCACATATTTATAATCTAACTCACATACGTTTTACAGGTACAGTACTGATACAAATTGGAATATATCATATTGCGATTCATATGGTGTTTCATTTTCCAAAATTATACTGTAGAGTGAATTGCGTCCTGTATACCGTTTTAAAAAAAACATCTAAAAAGCTTTTCGTATTATAGTGCACGAAGAGTCAATTACAGTAGCTGCTGGTGATTTCTCTTGTAAAGCTGCATATAAACATGACTACCGTAAAACCTGTGTAGTATCCGACATGCACTAGAATTAGGGATTGGTACCCTCTCAAAACAAATAGTTCACAATCCATATAGAAAACCATCAGTTCGACTAAAAACCACCGAATTAGCTCTCGTGAGTGGTGCCGTTAGATTCGGGAGGGGGTTTACCCTGAGAACCCTCCCACCGCGGGGAACGATTCCAACAAAGTGCTGCACTTGCCCTAGACACTTACTTCTCCCCCTAGCATGATATCCACGATGTCCTGCTGATCATTGACCTCGCCAACATCAGCATCAAGAAGGTGCATGCGCTCCAGCTGCTCGGCGAGAGCATTCGAAGCAGCATCCACCGTTGGGTCGGCTGGTGGGTCGGCATAGATCCCGTTGAACCCGTTCGCGATGGTCGAGTCCGAGAGCTCTTCCCACGCGCTTGCAACCCAGTCAATTGCGTCGTCTTGAAGCGGCGCTTTGACCGCGCTAGGCCTCGGCTGGATCGCAAGAATCTCTGTCAGCCAGCGGACCCAACGCTGTCGCAGCCGCTGCTTCAGTGGGCGGTTCCACGCAATGTCCGCTGGCTGACAGACGCCAGTGTGCCCCGCCGGCACTTCGAGTAGGTGGACGTTGAGGTGGCGTGCGTGGGCTCGCACCTCATTAGTCCAGTGCGCCGAGAAGTCGTTGAGTAGGAGGAGGATAGGCTGCTCCGCGTTCTGGCGCTCCCCGAAGTGATAGTCGAGCCACGTGATAGTCAACGCGGCGTTCCACCAACCCGTGCTGTTGGTGTAGATCTGGACACCATGCCTAACTTGGAGGCTCTTGATCTCCTTCCATAGTAGCTTGCCAAGCCCATGGCGGCGCGCAATATCCTCCG
>JAADXZ010000589.1:0-17355 GCA_023338055.1 Phytopythium mirpurense | reverse complement strand
TCGCACGCGACTCGCTCGTGTACCGCATCAAGGACAACCTGACGTTCGCGTTCGACCTGCACGAGCTGCGCGACGGCGAGTGGCGCCCGTTCGCGGCCGACGACGTGCAGCTCGAGTTTGTCATGCTGGACCCGGCCAGGGCCACTTCTCGGTCACGTTCGAGGCGCCCGATGCATACGGCATCTTCCTCTTCCGCGCCATGTACCGCCGCCTGGGCCTCTCGACCGTCTACTCGACCACGCAGGTCTCGCTGCGCCGGTTCAAGCACAACGAGTACGAGCGCTTCATCCCGGCCGCCTACCCGTACTACGCCTCGGCCTTCTCCATGATGGCCGGTGTGTTCGTGCTCAGCCTCTACTTCCTCTTCCACGCCGACAAGTGAGCGAGAGACCTCTCACAGACAGCTTCAGCCTCAGCAGGCCGCAGACCAGGTCGCGAGGAGGAGGAGGAGGAGGAGGAGGAGGAGCCTGGAGGGGTGGAATGCATGCAGCTTTGACAACGCCCCACAGATGAGAGAGATATAAAGTCAGTAAACAATTGCCATTATGCTTGTATATCTTAAATAAGTGAATTTGTGTTTTAAAGGCAAAATATTTACTAATATAGTATTATTCGTTTGTTCATTGAGGATGCCAAAAGGTGCCTATAGCAGCGTTTGATATGGCAAACGCTACAGTAAATAACGCAGTTAGTTGTGTGTGAAATTAGTCTCACGCACAAAATAGTCTCACTCAGTTTTAGTGATAGTAATTTATGTGAAGGAAAAAAATGACTATTCATAATTTGTCTGTACTCGAAGAATTTCTGGTTAGGTTAGAAAGTTTGGCGCAGTGGAGAAGGCCCGACCATCCTGTTTTGCTGCTCTGTCAAGTCAGCTTTCTTGTAGCTCGCATGGTACTGCCGGGAGTCCATGAGCCGTAGTGGACTCTCGCTTGGTGTAGTCGGCACGTGGCAAGTCGCACTGCCATTTCCTCATCTGCAAGAGATCATCAAGAAGTACCCAAACGAGTTTGATGGCAAGGTAGAGTAGAACGTAGCTGAGTAAAGGGTGTGTGCTACGGTCGTGCCTGTGGTCTAATAAGTTGCCTTTTGTGCCATTTTCATTCCGCGATTGTCAATGTTCTAGTACACTATATTTAGTCTGTACAATATTATAGTCTCACACACTAATTGCTGTGAGCAAATTTTGGGGGGTGCTACATATTATAGTCTGAGTGAGACTAACTGCGGTACTTACTGTAATTCTTAGGCGATTGCCTAGAATCTTAAAACCTTACTGTGAATATTCTTAAAAAAATTGTCATCTTGAAATAGTACATTCAAACATGTGGTCATTCCAGAGTATTAACATATGAGCCTTTGTATGTGAGAATTTCATAGCGGAGATGTGGGTGAGGATAGGTCCCCAGTGACCATCACTCCAAAAATGACGCACCCATTTACCGTGAAGCACTGATTAAAGCGCTCATCTATCCAACATACGATATCATTTCAAAATATGTTGCTATCGTGTGACAATCTTGAGCAGTCACTACAGTACTGTATGTATAACTTGTTTTCTGACAATCACATGACGGTGAATCTATCTTTTCGCTCCAATCACACCGCAAGATTCCCATACACTACGCTTCCATTGGCTGAAACAATTGTTAGGTAGGTGCGTGCGTCCAGAGACTCTCGCGCCGAGAGTACCGGAAGTACCGTGACGACGGTTGAGGCGGCATGTGGAAGCGTAGACACTGTCTGCTGTCCTATCGACACCCGACAGACGCCTACAGTACCTACAGGATGCGGCGCACCTCGAGCGTGCGGCGCAGGAAGGAGATCTGCGTGAGCGCGACGGCCGTGAGGACGACGGCCTCGACGCAGGTCCACCACATGATGCGGCTGTGCGTGCTTGAGATGACTGCGCGGGCGGGACAACGATGCGAGAGGTCAGTGCTGCAGGGCCGTACTTCGGCAGCCGGGCGACGGTGAACCCCAGGCGCTCCGCGCGATACGTACGCTGGTTGTGGTGCTCGCTGATGGCCTTCATGTACGCCTGCGTGTCCTTGACCGTGTCCAGGTTGACCGACAGGTCGTACACGAGGTCCTCCAGCTCCTGTACGTGCTCTACCGGCCGCCAGCACCGCCGTTAGCACCACCCGTCCCCACAGAAACAGCCAGCAGCCAAACAGGACCACGCACTGATCTTGGTCGCGTCCGCGTTCGACAGCACCTCGTGGCTCGGGTCGTCCGCGTGGAACGAGAAGCCCACGACCACGTCGCCCACGGGCGCGCGCTCGTTGCGGAAACACACCGTGTGCGTGCCGCCCGCGCCGATCTCCCCCACGTAGCGGCCGACTGAGCCCTCATTGCGATACACGACCGCGTCCGCGCCGTCGCGCAGCTCCGTCTCGAGGCCCTCGGCCACGCCGCGCAGCACCTCGTAGTTGAGAGAGATGCCGTGCTTGCCCTTGTCCGCCTCCACCGAGAAGCACTCGCTCGACGCCTTGCCCACCGTCACGTGCAGCGCGCTCGCCGGCGGAGCGGCCAGCGCCAGCGCCAGCGCCAGCAGCACGCACAGAACCTGGGGAAGCCCCGCCATGTTGGACTCTGTATTGCGCTTGGAGGAACCAAAAGTGAAGGGGTACGAACGAAATCGTATCCTTTCCCCCACACTCAACTACTGGGTACACTACACTGTACCCCCTACAGTCCAGAGCATTTCGAGACGTGCCGCCATGCAGAGCGTGCGGCGGCAGCTGGACAGGCTGTTCCTGGCGCACGCGGCGCTGGCCGTGGCCTCGGGCTCGCTGTGCTTCTTCACGCCGCACTCGCTGCTGTCGCCGGTGCTGGGCGACGCCAGCGACTCGCACCTGGCGCACGAATTCCTCCGCCTCTATGGTGCGTCGCCCCCCCACCTCCCCCGCCTCTTCCGCGTGGCTCGCTCGCTTCCCACCTCACGCCCGTGTGCTCTTCACAGGCGCGCTGACGATGGCGCAGGCCTGGATGGTCTGGCGCACGCGGCTCGTGAGCGACGCGCTGGTGCGGCGCACCTTCTGCCAGGCCTACTGCGCGTGCTTCGGCCTGCAGGCGCTCGTGCTCGTGCGCGCGCAGTGGACGGCCCCCGAGGCGCACTCGGCGCTGCACTGGCTCAACCTGCTGCTGCTGGCCGCCCTGGGCGCCGCGTACGGCCACTTCCTCTTCTTCCGGACGATCAAGGCGTTCGAGCTGCCCGGCATGGACAAGGGCGGCGTCTGATGACCGATGTGCGCAGGCGACGAGAGAGACACGACTCGTGACGAAATGCATGTACAGGCGCGTTATAGTTGGTGCGGTGCAGTGCTTCTGTGATCCATCCCGAAGGGGACGACGGCGGAGCGACCCCTCACAGCTCGACTGGGTTCTCGGCTGTGCCGGCCTGCTGCGGCCGCGGGGCGGCCGCGCTCGCGACAGCCCCGCTCTGGTCCACTACTTGGGCCGCCGTAGCCACTACGGCGTCGCCGGGCGCGGGCGACACGACCGTCGGCGCAATCTTCCGCTTTTTCCGCACTTGGAGCACATTGACCGCGCCTCCTTCGCTCTCTGGGTGCTTCGGAGACGGCGCAGAGCCCGAGGGCGCGCTCTGCGGCGGCGCCTCGCCCTCGGCAGGCTTGAGGAACGCGCGCGCGATGGGCGACTGGACCACTGAGTCACCGCCGGCAGCGCCACTCGAGCTCATGGGGGTCACGGCCACTCTCTTCTTCTTCTTGACCGTCAAGACGTTGGGCGTCGAAACGGCGGGCAGCGCGGGCGGCGCTTGCTCAGTGGCTGCAGGTGCTGCGCCAGCGGGAGTGGCGCCTTGGCTCCTGGCCGCCACCTTCTTGCGCGCCTTCTTGTGTACCGCGAACATGCGGCGCGTGCGGGCATCGTTGAGTTCCGCTTGCTCTGCAGTCCAGTTCAATGCATTAGCCACATGTTACACGTTGGTCCTCGGGCAGCGGTTGTGACTGGCAACTCACTCTGAGGCGCCACGCGGGCGCCGAAGAAGCCGGGCGCAAAGTGGATGAAGGACAGGTAGCCATCCATGGACGACACGCTAAGCATCTGTCCGTCGGCGGACCAGCTCGCGTCTGTCAGGTCCGCGTAGTGCATGTCCTTGAGCGTGCAGATCGGGTGCATTTGCTGTGGTGCATGACGCAGACACCAGCGTCAGTAAGTAGCTGCCGCACGAGGGGTCGTCTCCTGCGGGCGCTGGTCCCACCTGTGTGTCGTATAGCACGACGGCGTTGAGCGTCACGACAGCGAATACGGATCGAAACGGCGTCTGGAAGAAGTTCACCGCTGGGTCCTCACAAGCGGCCTCGCTCGAGTCTTGCCGGACAGTAGCGTCGCCCTTGTGCTCGCCGTTCGAGAGCTGACCGCCCCGACGCAGCTCGTACAGAAGCGGACTGCAGCGAACAGCCAGCGAAGCCTTCTCGTGGCCAGGTAAATGGAGCGTCGGCACGCTCAAGTCGCCGCGGGCGAACGCGTAAACCGTGTGGACAGCCGCCGCCTTAGAAGTGGACGCTGTCGCGCGAAACGTACCCGTTGGAGCGAGCAGGTAGTTGCCGTCGGGCGTCCAGGCTGGCCGACGGGCGAACGCTGGGCACGTGTCGTCCAAAAACATGCGGTGCTTTGCCGGCGGCGGAGGAGTCGCAGCAGCACTCGCCTCCGTCTCGGCCTCGGCGCTCGGCGTATCACCGGAAGGGTCAGCCGCTGCGGCGGCGTTGGCCCCTCCGCTGCGCGGGAACTCGCGCGTCTTGATCGTCTGTACGCACGTGAGCTTCTTTGTCTGCTTCTTTCCGGTCGCGGCGGAACCGATTGCGTAGACGCGGCACGTCCGGTCGTTGCCCTCGGTGACGAGGAACTCGTTCAGCGGGTCCCACGCGACGCCCTGGACATACTGCGTGTGGTCCTTGCGCCGCTCGACGACGTCGCCCTTGTCGACGTTCCAGATGACGCATCGATTGTCCACCGAGGTGGAGCACAGGAAGGCCGAGTCGGGCGACCACGCGAGGTCCGTGATGTCGCCCTTGTGGCCGCACGCGAGGATGGTGCGCGCCACGTCGCTGAGCGACGAGATAGCGTCCCAACGCCAGCTGGCGCCCGCGTTCTTGGGCCTGCTCCACAGGATGATGGACGTGTCGTCGCTCGCGGACGCCAGGAACGCGCCGTTGGGCGAGAAGCGCACGCAGTTGACGCTGCGGTCGTGTCCCGACAGACTGAACACGAACTCGAGCCCGCGCACTCCCTTGTCGCCCATGTCGCTCTTCTCGCCCTCGACGAGGGCCTTGCCCGCATCTCTCCTATCGCTCGCGACCTCCCCGCTAACGCGCCACAGCTTGATCTCTTTGTCCGCACCGCCCGTCGCAAGCACCGCGGGCGCGTGCTGTGCCATGTCGCCCTCCTCGCTTTCCTCCTCCTCCTCCCCCTCGCTCGAGCGCGCGCGCGCCGGCAGGAAATCCAGCGACAGCACGGCCTCGTTCAGCCCCGTGGGCCCGCAGTGCCACCGGATCTCGGGCGTCGCCACCCGCACAGCCGCCATGCTCGCCATATTTAGTAGGGCACAGGCAGCACCGCGCCCTCGTAAATGCCTAGCAAATGTGCGTTCCCGCCAAAAAACGCACCCTCATGATCGAACTTAGCACATCCATACTTTACCCAATGGGTAAAGTGCGAACAACATGCCTGTATTGTACCGGTACAGTACCGGTATGCTAAGTTTCATTGCTGACTGTCAGTGACTAGGTGCGGTGGTACAGCTGGTTACACAGCGTAACCTGACGGACAAACACGTTGCATTCTTCCACTCTCCTTCAAGAGACGGAACGGACGCTCCCGACCCGACGAAGGCTCCCGCTCCTCCCTCCCGCCCGCTACGCAGAGCGCCCGCCCTCAGCCCACGATGGACGCCACCGGCGCGGCCACCGGCAGCTGGACGGACTACTTCACGTCGCACTTCTACGCCATCAAGATGCGGCCCGTGTCGGCGTTCGACCCCTCCGGGTTCCTCATCATCATCACGGCCGCGCTGCTGCTCGTGGGCGTCGTGGCCGCCGCCATGTCCCGCGTGCGGCGCAAGCACCTGCAGGACTACGTGTCGGACCAGCGCTCGCGCGTGGAGGAGAACCTGCAGTACTTCAAGGGCCGCGCCATCGACCACTCGGGCCGCCAGGGCTTCATCGCCGAGATGCTCAGCTACGCCTACCTCTCGCGCCTCGCCTTCTCGCTCTCCATCTTCGCCGTCGCCAGCTACCTCAATACGCTGGCCGCCGTTATCGCCGGGTGCGTGCGCCTCTGCTAGCCGCTCGTACTGACTCCCTGACTGGCCGCCACCCGCCGACGGGGACTGACCGTGCCGCAATACAATGGACCGGCCGACGCAGGTGGCGCACGCCCAATGTCGTCATCCTGGGGCTGGAGGGACAGCCCACAAACAGCAAGACGCTGCCCGACCTCGGCCACGACCTCTTCAAGTTCGTCATGGGCAAGATCTACGGCCAGACTGCCTACATCGAGTGGTTCGACCTGCCGGACGAGTTCCTCGCCGCCGTCGGCACCGTCGTCGCCGTCTTCCTCATCCTCCACCCGCGCGTACGTTCCGCTTCGGCCTCTGGCGACTCACAACTCACGCCCGACTGACGCCACCACCGGCCACAACCTCTGCACGCTCCACCCCGCACACAGCGCCTGCTCATCCTGCGCCGCTTCTGCGCCATCTTCGCCGTCATCAACCTCATGCGCGCGTGCTGTGTGGCCGTCACGTCGCTGCCGGACGCCAGCCCCATGTGCATCTCCCAGTTCGACGACGGGCGCGGTGCCTACAAGACCATGCCCGTGTTCCCCAAGTAAGGACAGCGGCCGCGCCTCTCTACCCGGGCGCGTCGCAGCTGACTGACCCCGCGTGTGCCGTCCGCAACCCCTGCAGGGCCTTCTTCCGCGCGTGGAAGGTCCTCATCCGCCCGTCGCAGCACATCACGTGCGGCGACATGGTCTTCAGCGGCCATGCCGTCTTCCTCGTGCTCTGCGCCATGCTCGTCAAGTCGGTGCGTCCCGCTGCGCGTGTGTGGCAGTCACTCGCTTGGACGCGGCTCGCTGACCCCTCGCTCCGCTCCTGGCAGTACTGCGTAAGGTCGGAGCTCAACACGCCCTTCACGCGCCGCTACGGCTACCTGCTGTGGATGGTGCGGTACTACGTGTACGCGGGCGCCGCCATGGGCGCGTTCGCGATCGTGGGCACGCGCCTGCACTACACCCTGGACGTGCTCATCGCCGTGTACATCACGGCGCAGGTCTGGTCGACGTACCACTGGCTGTGCCGCCACCCTCGCCACAGCTTCCGCATCCTCAACTGGCTCGAGCACGACGAGGTCTACTTCATCGACCGCGACGCGTACCGCAAGGCGCGGCGGTCCGGCAGCACAAGCGAGAAGACCGAAGAGAAGGTCGAATGAGCCTCGAGGAGGCAGCCGCCGCAGCCGGGCAGTCCCGGTACTCGCGGCCCCACCGCTTGGACGCGGCTCTGCACTCCACTGCGATAGACAACCAACCCCACAGGACCGCATCGGCACCGACGGGGCTCGCTTGGTGCGGGAGCAGCAGGCAGCGCTCCCAAATAGACGCTTTGATTGATCGCTGTCCCTGCCCCTACCGAGTCTTCCTGTCCTCCTCGGGGGCTATGTCCCGCGCCGTGAGCGACCGCAGCCGCGCCTCCAGGTGCTCGCGCATGACTGGCCACTCGCTGTTGATGGCGGCAAACACAACCGTGTCGCAGTTGCTGTCCTTGACCACGCGGTGCTTGCGGAGCACGCCCTCGAACACGAAGCCGAGCGAGTGCGCCGCCCGCCGCGCGCGCACGTTGTAGCCGTCGCACCGCCACTCGACGCGCCGGTACCCCGCGGCGAACAGGTGCGCGAGCACCAGCAGCACCGTCTCGGCCAGCGCGCCGGCGTTGGCGCCACTGCTGTTGCCGGAGCCCTGGAACGCCGGGGTGAGCCAGACGCAGTCGATCGCCACGCGCAGGTCGCGCGGCGAGTGCTCGCCCAGCGTCAAGAGGCCCACCACGTGCTGGCCCGAGCGATCGCACTACGAAGAGGTGTTAGCACATGGATAACAGAGGCAGCAGCGCCGCGCGGACGCCGCCGACGTCTCCGTGTCCGGCCAGAGCGGCGGCACCCACCAGCGTGTAGTGGCGCGCGTCTCCGCGGTCGCGCGTCAGCTCCTGCCCGAGCGCGTCCGCCGACTGGAACGGCCCGACCGCCAGGTGCCTCCAGACCATCTCGTCCGCGTCGAACGCCGTGTCGCGATAGATGCCGGGCCTAGAGGGGCGCGTGAGAGGAGCTCTCGTGAGGTGGGGCCGGCGCGATTGGGCGTCATCATCCCCGGCGGCCCTCTTCCCGACAGCGACCCACGCACCGGGGGCGGCCGTCCGAGGCCTCAAACAGGCGCGGGACGTCCTCCGCTCGGAAGTTGCGCACGCTGACGACGGCCCCCGCGAGCGGCGCGTCCTCGGGCAGCGGCGCCGGGCGCGGCGGCAGCGCGCGCGCCGTGGCCAGCAGCTCGTCGTACAGCAGCGGCTTGCGCTCGCCCAGCGCCGCCGGCAGCCCCGCGGCCTCGCGCGCCATGCGGTCGAAGGACCCGCCGTGCTGCAGCAGCAGGTAGACCGCCAGCAGCGTCCCTACGAACACGAGCGCGCCCGCCGCGATGCCCGCGAGCACCACGGGCGATAGCATGGCGGTCGGTCCCGTCCGTATCTTGAGCGGCGGCAAACTGGGTGCTGTGTGGTAGGGTATTTCACGGTACGGCTTAGGGCTGAGGCATCCCGTAGTAAATACGAAGTTTACGTGTATAAATGTAATTTTTGTAAATAGACTCTATCAGTGACAGCATGCGAAATTGACCGCCCGCCTTCACCCATTACCTGTCTTGTCTATCCATCCTCGTCCCCCCAAGGCGGCGCGAGATGAACGCGACGCAGGCGCCGGCGGCGGCGCGGCGGCCGCCCGAGAAGGGCTCGTTCCCTCTGGACCACTACGGCGAATGCAAGCCCTTCATGCAGGCAAGTGGGGCGCGCTTAGGGCGCTCGGGGGAGTGAGGGGACGCCGCGGACACTGACGCGTGGCTCGGGGGCAGGCGTTCCTGGCGTGCATGAAGGCGCACGAGGGCACGCACATCGAGTGCAAGCACCTGTCGGCCGACTACCTGCGCTGCCGCATGGAAAGGTGCGTGCTGGGGCGGCGAGGGCGCGGGCGGGGTCGGGGCTCACGCGCGGGCGCTCGCAGGGGGCTCATGAAGGAGGAGGAGCTCGACAACCTGGGCTTCCACAAGGAGGCGATGGCCAGGACGCCGCGCAAGGAGGCGCACGAGGGCCGCAAGGAAGGTGCGTGCGGCCGTCCGGCGGCCGCGATCCTGCGCGCGGGCCAGCGACTAACCGGTGCGGCGCTGACGCAGACGAGGGCTTCGTCGCCGGCCTCGGGATCAAGAAGTCGCGCTACTCTTAGGCGGACGAGAAGGTCGGAACCCGCGCCACGATAACGCTCAAGCGAGGCTCGCTTCAATCGGTTGGCTCCTGTCGGCTCCTGTCGGCTCCTGTCGGCTCCTAGTATCTCGCGGTGGCTCCTGTCCCCACTGATCAGCCTCTACCGGCACCGCGCCCCCGCGCAGCCGCCGCCAGCTCCAGCTCGGCCACGCGCAGGCGCAGCGCGCTGATCTCGGCCGCGGCCTCGCGCGCGTTGGTCTCCAGCTGCCGCTCCAGCGCGCGCACGCGCACGCCCGCGGCCTCGTCGCGCGTCTGCTTCTCGCCCAGGTCCTCCCGCGCGCGCCTCGGACTGGTGGCGGCCGGCGCGGCCTGCGCGGCCACGGCCTGCTCGAACTGGCGGATCACGCGCTCTTGCACCCGGACGGCTCGCTGCGCGTCAGCAGCACGCGCCCGCCGGTCAGAGACGACTCGACGCCCTGGTGGCCCATGGGCAGGTCGCGTGCTGGCACGTACCCGCAGCGTCTGGGACTGCTGCTTGGCGCGCTGCAGCCGCTGCACCAGCGCCGCCTGCGCCACGTGCGCCTCCTGGAGCTCCGCGTGCCGCGCCTGCCGCCACGCCGCGTCCGTCAGTGCGTTGCTCGCCGGCCGCGAAGACAGACGACCGACCACCACGGTAAGCGCGGACGAACCTCCAGCGCCCGGAGGTCCGCGACGGAGCGCCGGGCTGACTCGAGGGCCGCCGCGGCGCCCCGGTGCTCCTGCTCGAGCTCCGCGTACTTGGAGGCGAGGGCGCGCAGGCGAACGGCCGCCCGGTCGTCCCCGAGCCCCCCGCTGGCCGCCCCCTCGAGCAGCTCGGCCGTCGCGCGCTGCTCGCGCTGAGCGGCCGCGTCCAGCTGGGCCGTGAGCCGCGCGATCGCCGCGTCCTTGGCCTGGAGCTCTCGCTGCGGCAGAGCACAGCGCGTCACAACCGAGTCGACCCAGCGGGCGACGGCGCGGAGCAGTCAGTCCCTACCCGCAGCGCGACCATCTCGACCCCGCACGTCCGGATGGCCTGCAGGCGCGCGTCCAGGTCCCGCTGGAGCTGCGGCGGGCGGCGAGCACGAGGCACAAGGCGTGAGAGGCCGAGCGACTCGAGGCGCCGCGGCGTCAGAGGGGACCTACACGCTCGATCTGCCGTCGCTGCGCCGCCGCCTCGCTCGTCAAGTGGGCCACCTGGCCGTGGAGGAGCTGGCCGACTGGTCCGCCGCCGCTAGACCGCGCTCGCTCCTCGTCGGGCCCCGTCGCGCAGTCGGGGGCCGAGCCGCCGCCCCCAACGAGCTCTGCCAGCACGCCCGCGACCCCGCCGTCGTCGCACAAGGAGGCCACGGGGTGCCGGTTCAGGCCGCGCAGCACCGCGCCGAGCCACTCGGGGGCCGTCTCGGACCCCGCTTGGGACCCCGCTTGGAACCGCTCCGCTTCGGGGCCGATGGCCGGCCGGTTGCAGCGCACAACGCGGCGCGCGAGGGCCTCGCGGACGAACTCGCGCCAGGAGCCGCCGTCCCAGGCGCGCGCGCGGACGCTCAGGTGGCCCACGAGCGCCCGTCGAGGGTCCGCCGCGGCGCCGCCGTCGCCCGCGGGCTCCGGTCGGTAGATGGGGATCGGCGGCAGCAGCACGGCCGCGCCGCTGCACCGCGCCAGCAACGCCCGCGCGTGGGCGTTCTCGGCGGCCGAGAGCTCGAGCGACCCGCGCGCCACCGGCTCGAGCGCGTCCCCGAACAGGTCGACATCGATGCGCGCGGGGGCGGCGGCCATCCGGAAGGTCAGCGGGAAGCGCCAGTCGTGCGTCTGGAGGCCGGCAAGCGGGCGGGCGGGCGCGAACGCCGTGAGGCCAACGAGGTGGTGGGGCCCATGCGAGGGCCCGTCGGCTCCGTCGGCGGTCGCGGGGCGGAACGCCGCGTCCAGGCGCGAGGCCGGTGCGGGGGAGGGCGCCGCACTGTGGGTGGCGGCGGCGGCGTCGACAGCGACCAGCGCGGCAAGCGACTCGGGGAGCGCGGGCGGCGGCGCGGACGAGCAGCGCGTGAGGCTCTGGACCAGCAGCTCGAGGCGAACGGGCGGGTCGAGGGCGTCCGGGGGAGCGCGCGAGTGCTCGAGCAGCGACAGGAAGACGGTGGGCGGGCCGCCGCCGTGAGGGGACGCGCGCGCAGACGAGGGCGCCAGCGGCCAGGCCAACCGCTCTTGAGCGTCCGAGCGCGCGACGGCGGCGGCCAGGGGGAGCGCGCGCGAGGCGAGCAGCATGTCGCCGCCCGGCGGGCCCGCGCCTCGCGCGACGAGGTCCACGCGCAGCATGAGTGGGGGCGAGGGGGCCGCGCGCCAGTGGGGAGGGAGCGGCAGGACTAGCACCTCGTTCCACGCGGGGGCCGCGCCGGCCGAAGCCGCCACGCGCGAGGCCGTGTAGGGCGAGGCCGTGTAGGGCGAGGCCCGCGGGACGAGCAGAGGCCCCGGGGGGTCCGAGTGGTCGTCGACGGCGGCCGGAGGAGCGAGCGAGACGGCCACGAAGGTGCCGGCGGCCGAGGGGCCCTCGGCCGGGAGGTGGCGGCCAAAGTGCACGAGCACGGTCAGGAGACTGCCGGCGGGGGTGCCGGACGCCGAGAAGGGCCTGGGGACAGCGGGCGGGCTCGGACGGCAAGAAGACGGCGGCGCGGGCGAGGCGGCGTACCTGGTGGGGGCCCTGGGCGCACGGCCGCCGTCCTCGGGCGGCGAGGACATGCATGCCCGCTGTCTCGGCCTGCGGTCTGCCCGCCTGCGGTCTGTCGGCGGCCCGTCCGCGCGTGCCCGTTCGCTGGCCAACCGGCCAGCCAACCGTCGCCGTTGGGATCTTGGGCTGCCTCCCCAGCCTGGGATCCGTACCCCTCGGTCAGTCGGCCGATCCGGCGCCATGTACCACGCGGTAGCGGTGACGAGCCCCGCGGCGTCCCCGCGCGGCGGCCACGAGCCCGACGAGGGCTTCTACTATGCGCTCGTGTTTCCCGCCGCGGCCCGGGCGCGCGCCAAAGAGCCCGGCGGCCCCCGCGTGAGCTTCGCGGCCGCCTGCGACCTTTTGCTTGCCGCCACACCCGCGGACCCGCTGGGAGGCGGCGCGGCGGACGAGCAGCGCGTGCTCGCCGAGCTGCGGCGCGCGTGGGCGGCCAAGTTCCGCGCGGCGCCGCCCGTCGCGGGCGACTCAGTGGCGGCCCCGCTGCTGCGCGAGCTACTGCGCGAGCTCGTGCTGGCGCGGCTCGAGGCCGTCGAGGGACTCCAAGTGGCCGCGGCGACCGCCCCGGACGGGCGCGTGCTGGTGGGGCTGCGGCCGTCCGCGGCGCTGCTGGCGGCCACGGCCGAGCGGCGCGCGCTGCCCGTGCCCGTCGTGAGGGAAGCGGTCCCCGCCGCGTCCGAGCGCCACGTCTGGGGTCGCGCGGCGGCGCAGGAGGAGCTGCTGCGGCTCTTCCTGGCCGGGGATGTCCCGCTCGAGGACGCGCGCCTGTTCGACGAGGACGAGGGCGAGGACGCGCCCGCGTGGTCTCGCCGCCTGCACGCGCTGCGGCGTCTGTCGGCCGCGGCCAAAGCCGAGGGCGCGGGGGACGAGGGCGAGGACGACGGGGCCGCGCCCCCCGACGTCGGAGCCGTCGACCACCTGCCCTTCGCCGCCCGCGCGTCGCTGCAGTTCCTCTACCGACAGATCGACGGCGCCGCCGCCGCCTCGCCCTTCCGCGTCGTCGACCGGATCCGCCTCACGCGAGCGGTCATCGACGCGCAGCTCGACCTGGACGCGCTCGTGGCCGCCGGCGTGCTGCGGGCCCATCTCTGCCTGCACTCACATCGCGCGGACGCCGTCGACACGTCCATCGACGCGCTGCGGACGCGCTGGGGCAGCGGTCGCTGGCAGTGGGGCGGTCGCTGGCGGCTCGCGCGCGCCTGGCGCCTGCCCGCCTCCGAGCCCCTTCAGCACGTGCGCAACTACTTTGGCGAGCAGATCGCCCTTTGTACGTCCCCCGCCCCCCGGTACCCCCAGCCCCCATGTCACGCTGACCCTACTGCACCTGACCCCCCCCACACACACACACAGACTTCGGCTTCGCCTCCCGCCTCGTGCTGACGCTGCAGACGCTACTGGCCCTCGCGCTCGTGCTCGCGCTGCTCTCATGGGGCCGCCGCTGGGCCGCAGGGGGTCCGTCCCCCTCCCCAGCGCCCACCGACCGGCTGGCCCTACTCATCTTCGCGGCCGCCAACTGCGCGGCCACGCGCATGCTCGAGCGCAAGTGGGCGCTGCGGGCGCGCGCCCTGGCTGCCGCCTGGGGCACTGACCACTCCTGGGGTCCCGCCGCCTCGCCCGCGGCCCTACGCACGCAATTCCGCGGGCCGCGGGGGCGCAGCGCCGTCGACCGCCGCCTGGCGGCCTTGGACTCGCCTGGGAGGCGCCTGGCGAGGCGCGCGGCGGCCGCGGGCGCTCTGCTGGCGCTGCTGGGGGCGGTGCTGGGGCTGACGCTGCGACTGGTAAGCAGCCGCCGCTTCCAAGCCTTCGCCACCGCCTCGCGCGCCCGCGTGTCGATGGCCAACGCGCTGCTCGCGGCCGCCGCCAGGGGGCTGGGCGACTCGGCGCTGGCGGCGGCGGCCCGCGCGCTGGCCGGCTGGGAGGACCACGCGACGCGCGAGGGCCGCGACGCGAGCCTCGGCCTCCAGTGTGCGTCCGTGGCTGCGTCTGTCGCCTCCTCGCCTTGTCTCGCTCTCTGACGCGCCCGTGTGGGTTGGGCTGAACGTTGATCCTCTCCCAGACGCGCTCTCGCAGGCGGTCAACGCGCTCGGGCTGCTCGGCTACATGGCGCTGGTGCGCTCGACCCCGGACGACTGCGGCCGGGCGCGCGCAGGCCTCTCGTGCCGCGAGCAGGCCGCCGACCTGCTCGTGGTCTCCCTGGCGCTCGACCTGGCGCTCGCGCTGCTGCGGCTCGCTATCGCCAGCCCCTCCGCCTGCTCGTCCTGGCTGCTGCGGCCTGGGGGCGGGGCGGCGGCCCTCGACGCGGTGCGCGCGCCCCTCAAGCCGGCGGCCCACGACGCAGCGGCCGCCCTCGAGGCAGAGGCCGCCCTACCGCCCTACGCGGGCGTGCTGGGCGCCTACGCGCGGCTGGCGCGGCCCTGGGGCTACGTCGCGGGCTTCGCGGCTCTGGCGCCGCTCCCGGCCACGGCGCTCGCGTGGGCCGCCGCCCTGGCGCACGTGCGCCTCGAGGCCTTCACGCTCACGCACGGCACGCAGCGGCCGCTCCCCGAGGCCCGAGCGGCCGCCGGTCGCTGGGGGCCGGCCCTCGGGCTCGGCGTGCTCGCCAGCGCCGCGCTCAACGCGTCGCTCGCGGCCCAGACGCTCGCGAGCGGCCCCTCAGCCGGGGACGACGAGGCTCAAGCGGCCGCCGCTCGCCTGGGCGTGCTCGCGGGCTTCGCGCTGCTCTGGTGGGCGCTCGGGTGGTCGGACCCGTGGGACCGCGCGGTCGAGCGGCGGCTGGTCCGGGCGGTGCGCCGCCGCGAGTACCTGCGGCGCTCGTATCTGTCCGGCCCGAGCGGAGGCGGCGGCTACCGGTCACCGGTGGGTGCGGACGTGGGCGCGGACGCGGACGCGGACGCGCTGGGCCCGCCGGCCGGCCGCGTGTTCCTTAACGGCGTGTTCCGCTACTTGGTGACGGGCGACAAGCGGGAGGAGGACGCGGCCGAGGAGCTGCGCGACCAGGTGCGCGGCCAGCAGCGGCGCGCCGTCGAGGTGGAGACGCGCGTGGCCGAGCTGCGCGCGCGGCTGGGCTCGGGCCCCACGAGCCTGGGCGCGCTCTGCGTGGAGGTGCTGGGAATCAACGCGCTGCCGGCGGGCGTGGACGCCTTCGTGGAGCTGCAGGTCGTGCGGGGCCGCCGGGGCGGGCGCCGCGGTGACGACGAGGGCGTGGGCGTGAAGGCTGCGGACGGGGCCGCGGACGCGGACGGCGCGTGCTTCAACACGTCGGTGGCCCCTCGAGTGGCCGGGCGGGCCCCGCAGTGGCGCGAGGCGTTCGAGCTGCCGATCGCGTCGCTCGAGCACGAGCTGGAGCTGCGCGTGCTGGACGCGGCCGCGACCGCGCGCAGGCCCCGGCGCGGCCGCTCTCGCCTGGGCGTCGCGCGGCTGGCGGTCGCGGACGTGGTCGAGCGCTGCGGCGCGCGGCCCGAGT
Source organism: Phytopythium mirpurense (assembly GCA_023338055.1). NCBI lineage: Eukaryota > Oomycota > Peronosporomycetes > Pythiales > Pythiaceae > Phytopythium > Phytopythium mirpurense. Next base: position 1,680 of record JAADXZ010000589.1, on the reverse strand, counting down.
CGCCCGCTGGCGGGAGTCCCCGGGCGGGGGTGGCGTCGACTGCGGCGGCGGCGGCGGCGGCGGACGGGGTGTCCATGGGGAGCTACGAGCTGCCACTGGACGCGTCCGAGGCGCTGCTGGCGGGGCTGGCGGGGCGCCACGGGCACCCGCGGCTGGCGTTGCGCTGCGGCGTGCGGCTCGAGGAGCTGGGGGCGCTGCTGGTGGCGCAGCGCCGTCAGCAGCGGCGCCTGGCCGAGCTGCGCGCGGGGGAGGCGCGGTTCCTGCGCTGGGAAGGGGCCCCAGGGGCCCGGCCGGGGGAGGAGTAGGGCCAGAGGTTGAGTCCCCCACTGCCGCCCCCACCACTGCCTGCCCAGTGGGCGGGCGGCTACTGTACGCGTTCGGGAGGACTGGAGAGAATGGAGGACTCTGAAACAGAGTATGATCGTGGCGGCAACGGGGACGTGTTTTGCTAATAACTTATCACGCTCGACGCTCTACTGACGACTGGGGACTGGGGGTTCTGGACTGGGAACTGGGGACGGGGGACGGACGGACGGACGGACGGGCGGACGGACGGGCGGACGGACGGGCGGACGGACGGGCGGACGATGGGAACTAGTGGCGCGCGTAGAGCGGGAGCTTTGCGCCGCGGGGGAGCGGCGTGGCGCGGCTGTCACCGAGCGCGAACACGGCACCGGTGGCCGACGTGGCGCTGCGCACGCTGCCGGGCGTGGTGGCGCCGTCGTCGCTGCCGTCGTCCATGTATCTGGAGAGCGTGGCCAGGTCGCCCCTGGGCGGCTGGGCGGCGCGCGGGGGCTTGCCAGGGGCGGTCTTGCCAGCCGGGTCCTTGGCGGCGGGCCCCCCGCGGGCGGGCAGGCGGCGCATGAGGTAGAGCATGCAGATGGTGGGGAAGATGTTGGGCACGAGGCTGCTGAGCACCATGTAGGAGAGGATGGAGAAGGCGGCGGCGCCCGAGTCGTAGAGCTGGAGGCTGACGACGCGCACGGCGTCCGCCGCGAGGAAGACGGCCACGGTCAGCATGAGCTGGTAGAGCGACTTCTCGACGCTGCCGGCCGGGACGGTCCCGCGCGCGAGCAGCAGGCGGCGGCGCAGGCGCGCGGCCTGGAGCAGCAGCAGCAGCGCGTAGGCCACGACCGCGGCCACGGCCGAGCCCGTGAAGGCGCGGCGCAGCGCGTTGCCGCGCTGCACGAAGGCGTACTGGCCGTAGGCGTCGTCGGCGTAGGAGGAGGCGAGCAGCGCGGGGAGGGCGACGCCGCCCACAGCCAGCACGAGCAGGTTGAGCCCCACGACGGCCGAGGCGACGCGGCGGCGCTCGCGCGTCTGGCCGGCGGACACGACGCCGGCCCAGCAGACGGCCAGGTACGACTTGCACAGGCACTGGGCCAGCACGACGTAGAAGCGCACGATGTAGAGCCCGATCCAGTGGTCGCTCTCGGGGCTCGCGAGCCACGCCACGGGGTCCGCGAGGCACAGCGCGGTGGAGGCCAGCAGCGCCGCGTGGAAAAGCTTCTTGGACGTGCGGCTGCCGTGCCACAGGTGCAGCGCCGTGCGCCAGCCCACGGCCAGCAGCAGCAGCGCGTAGAGCGACAGCCCCAGCGCGCCGCACAGGTGCAGCGACCGCAGCTGCGGCTCCGTGTAGAGCACGCTCAGACGGCGCGCGGACGGGTCCATGGGGCGTCG
>JAADXZ010000588.1:0-17374 GCA_023338055.1 Phytopythium mirpurense | reverse complement strand
TATGCAGCAGCAGCAGACTGTGCAGCAACTGCAACAACAACAACAACAACAACAACAACAACAACAACAACAACAACAACAACAACAACAACAACAACAGCCGCAGCCTCAACGGTTTCAGCCGCAGCAGCCGAGCCCAAACGCTCAACAGCAAGGACCCCCTCGGCCGCAACAGAATCAACAACATCAGACTCCGCAGCACGCCGTCTCCTCGTGCCGAGGCAACACGTACGCGCCAGCATCACATGGTATCGCCACCAACACCCCAGCACGTCCCGCTTCGACAAGCTCGTCTCCAGCACTGAACGCAGCGGCAGTTGCGGCGCAAATCTCAGCGATGCATCAGCGTCAACAGCAGCAGCAGCAGCAACATTTCCAACAGCCGTATCAGCAGACGCACGGGATGGGTACCGCAGCTCCACGGACTGCCAACGTGAGTGCCAACACCGCGTCTGGGGTTGCGAATGGCCTAGCTGGACAAACCGTCAACCAACAACGTGCAGAAGCCCAGCCGAGGCCAACCATCTCGAGCAGTAACAACGCTCCTCCACCGACTCGTCAACCGCTGCACCCGTACCCGTCCAACAACGCGCCACCGCCGACGCGCATGATGAGCAACAGTGTCGGTAGATCGCCGTTCAAGATGGATGAGCTGCCCCACAACCGCTCTGGCCCGACACTGCCGACGCTCGCCCCTGCTGCTGCAAGTGCCGGCTACAGCGTCGAGGACCTGAGCCTCTCCCAGTTCGACTACGACCCCAACAACAGCAAGAACGATTCGAGCTCGAAGCGCATGAGAACGTGAGCCGAGGCGACTTGTCCAAGTGATTAGGACCGTCAATGAAGCGCCTTCATAGCCAACCATACGACGGGTGGAAGGGTGAGAGCGGGAACCCTCTTGTCACGGGACGATGCCGTTGGTGAGTTTCTGGAACTGGTCGTAGCGCTTGGTCCACTTGTTGCGGTAGCTGAGGCGCACCATTTTGACGACCGCCTGGACGGTCTGCTCGGTCGAGTGGCCTGGCAGGAAGCGCGCGCGCAGCTTGTGCAGGTCGCGCGACACGTCCCGGCCGTGGAAGCACGGGAAGGTCGAGTTGTGCATCATGATCTCCACGAGCGTCGTGATCTGGTGTGCGTGGCGCTGCGCCGCGAGCATACCGAGCGCGAGCAGCCGCACGAACTCGCCAAAGAGCGGCGAGTCGACGCCGCCGAGCACCTCGACCATCTCCTTGGTGAGCTTGAACGGAGCCGTTTCGAAGCTCCAGGCGCCGCCGGGCGCGATGCCGAGCATGAAGCCAAAGTCAATGTGCACGACGTGGCCCTGCGTGTCCAGCAGCATGTTGCCGTTGTGCCGGTCCTTGATCTGCAGCAGGTAGCACACGAGCGAGTATGCCGCGAGGCTGTGCAGGAAGTTGCGCTGCGCCGCCTTGAACGCCGGAGAGCGTGCGTCGCCGCGGCCGTGCGTCCGCTCAAAGTGCTGGCGTAGCCCCGCGTACTCCTTGTGCTTCTTGAGCGCGTCGAGCGACTGCGCGTCCGTGATCGTCTCGAGGAGGCCACTCGAGCGGCCCGTCGACACGATGCGGTACGGGCGCAGCCAGAGCGGGAGCTGGCTCGCCCGGAAGATGGCTTGGAACTTGGAGATGAGCTGCATCGCGAACACCTCCTGCCGGATGTCGTCGTTGCTCTTGGAGATCTGACAAGAAGGGCGGGCGCTCAAGCTGTTCGTTAGCCAAGGCCACCCCGCAAGTATCATCACATGGGCCTTGCAGTACGGACCAGCGAGATGACGTTCCAGCCCGGCAGTGAGCCGTGGGGTGATGCGGCGCGAAGGCGTTCCTGGGAAAAGCAGCAGCCGCAAACAACGCGTCAGCCAGCGCGTCCCAACGGGACGTCACTATCAGCGGCCAATGCTCTTGGCGAACCTTCTTTTGAGCCCAGCTCTCGCCAAAGATGCCGCTATCAGCTAACAGCTTGGACAGCCCAGTCTCGTACGCGGTCTTGGACTGGCGGCGGATATTGTGGCACGGGTCGACTGGGATTTCGGCGGCGACCGCAGCTCCGATGGCCGACGCGGCGGCAGCTGCAGCGGCAGCTGCAGCGACGCCGAGCGGGCGGCTCTCGTTCGCCGCTGCTGTTGGTAAAGGGGCTGCGCCGTGGCTCGCGGCATCGTCCCAGTGCTGCTCGAGGTCCTTCACGGATGCGTCGAACAGCTCGTCAAGAGGGGAAGCAGCTGACGATTCCGACGCGCGCTCGTTCGTAGGAGACGCGAGCGACGAGCAACTGCCGCTCCAGGTCGACGACGAGCCCTCCGAGGTCGACGGAGTGCTGTCTAAGATCAGCAGCTTGCCGGCGACGGTGAGCTTCTTGATCATGCTCGTCACCAGCGCGTCCTCGTCCAGAGTCACCACCGATGACGCCACTACTCCTCCAGTGGAACTTGCTGAGCTGGCGCTGCTCGTGCGAGTGAGCGGCACGGCCAAGGGCGCTCCCACCGCTTCGAGCGAGCGAGCGGACAAGTCGGGAGTGCTGACGCTACGAGCGCCCGTCTTGGGTCGCGCTGCCGCCGTCTCCTCAATCACCTCGAAGCAAATCAAGCATGGCGCTCGGCTGTGCGTGGAGAACACAGTGCCCTCATCGACCAGCACGCGTGCAATCCGAGCGAACGGATCCGACACCTTGCCCAGCGGTATGTAGGCCATCTCGGGGATGGCGAGTCGGAGCAGCGACGCCGGCAGGTGCTTCTTGCGCTCCGCTGGCGGGTCGATCCCCCGCATCTCCTCCGAAATGTCCGTCAGCGCCTTGACAAAGTCGCGCTGCTCGTGGAAGTAACGGTACCGCTTCTTGCGCTCACTCTCGACCCATCGCAGCAGCAGCGCGCGCTCTTCCTTGTCGTCCAAGCCGGCAGTAACATGCTGCTCGGGTGCAGTGCTCTGCTCGTCTATACCCTTCATTGCGGCTCGCGCAGCAGCAGGAGCTGGAGGAGGCGGCGTGCCACCACTGTATCCCGGTGGCTCGACCGGCAATGGCGTTCGAGCTTCATGCGTTGGCGCGTCTGCACCAGCCGTCACGCTCTCAAGCTTGCTTTTGATACCAGGGATCCTTGCCAGCAGCTTCTTCATGTCCTCGGCGCTGGCCGTGCTCGAGATCTCGAGATGCTGGTTCACGACCTTGGCTTCGATCGACATGAGCAGGTGCGCGCACAGGTTGTACGTCATTGGCTCGCGGTCCTGGATCTTGGCCTCCAGCAGCCAGAAGAGCTGCAGGGCCAGGTGGATCGAGTTGCCGAGGTGCTCAACGTACGACTTGGCGCGGCAGATGGACAGCAGCAGCGCCACGAGCGAGTCCGTCTTGACGACGTCCGCGTTCAGAAGCAGGTGCATGACTTGCGGGATGTAGAACTCGACGTCATCCACGTTCGTCTCTGCGTAGGTCGCGAGGCGCTCGATGACGAGCTCGACCATCATGGCATTGTTGCGGTACTTGTGCAGCATCGACACGGCCACGTGGGCGTCGAAGGGGCTCTTGTCGTCGTCGAGCAGCGACAGACACAGCGCCCGCTCGCTGGAGAGAGACGCCAGGTTGAGAGTCGAGAGCGCGTGAAGCCAGCGCAGCTTCTCCGTCGGTGTGTCGGCCTCGACCACCACGACCTTGGACTTCTGCGAGCTGATCACCAGCGACCGCTCAATGTGCTTGGGCTTGGTCGTCCGTCCGAGCAGAGCGGCGCGCATCGACGGGTCCAGGGACAGCGCGTCCTTGGCTGCGATCACCACAATCTGCTGCTTGGCCAGCACCCCTGCCGTTGCAGCCTGCTTCTGGGCATCTTCCTTGGCGGCAAACACGTACAGGATCCGCCCACGCAGGATGCAGTACCGACGGCGGCGCATTTGCTGGCGGAGCAACAGGAAGCCTTCGATCAGCGTCTCCTCTGCTTCTTCCTTTGACAATTGGAGCGCAGCAGCGGGTGCAGAGGCGCCTTGGTCGCGGTCATTCATGCTGAACGGAGGCAGCGTCGAGGCCATTGCAGGACGGAGCGAAGAGCGAGGCGATCTCAATGCAAGAGCTGAGATGAAGGAAGCCGCACACTACGTAGTTTCAAAGCAGCTCGGCTCGGAGCTCCAGGCACGAGCGGAGACTGTGCTCGTTTGGAAGAGTCCTGCTGTGAATAGAAGAAGTTACTTCAGTCTCACCACTACAGCATCCGTCGCATATACTTCGAAGTAGACGGTAACCCTTACCGGTGCTGGAGACTGGCGCTTGCGCCTTCACGTCACGTGCCTCGCTAAAGATAGATATTTGGCATCCACAGCACACAACGATCCCCATCACATCAAAATAGCTCTGCCACAGCCACCACTGCGCCACGCCGAGTTGAAAGAAAGCGACACGCTCCAAGCCACGCCAGCACAATGGCGCGTCTGGGTATGAAATCGAGGCACCGTGTTGTCCGTTTTCAAAGACCCTCGTCTTGAAACTTCAAACCGGGTCATGCAGAGCGAGTCACGCGCCCAGCGCATCGCAGAGTCGCACACTCGGTGAGATGGACCGCAGCGTTAGCACCGTGAGGGTGCTCCGACGCACACACACACACACACATCAGACAATACGCCCACAAGGGCCCAGCGCACCCGCTAGTTGCCGGAGACGTCGGCGAAGAGATCGCCGTAGAACTCGCCAGGGAGCTTCGGGCGCATGTACTTCTCGACAAACGTGCCAATCATGTTGGCGCGCTTCGCCTCCGCGCCAAGGGGAGAGGACGCGATGGCGCCAATGTCGTGCTGGTACCGGTGGAACGCACGTGAGAGCATGGCAGCGTTGATGGCTGTTTGGCGCACGAGCGGCCCGAGCCACGCCCCGTTCACCACCGTTCCGTCCAGCAACGGACCCAGCACGCGGGCAGTGAAGATCTCGCCTTCGTCCAGGTAGCTTTCCTCCTCGTTGGTGATCACGTCGCGCTGGTTGAACAGCGGAGACGTCTCGTAGCACACGCGGACGCAGAAGAGATCATTGCCCACTGGGTCAATAATCAGCACAACGCCAGAAGTCGGCATTGGCAGCTTGAACGCAGACTCCCACAAGGTACTGCCAGGGCGGTACGTCTGCTGCGACTCGTTCCACACGATCAGTACGTTCGTGCGCGCCAACAGCGGCAGCGACTCGGGGTCCGGGTCGTCGTCATCCTCCAGCGGCATGGTCGGGACGTAGAAGCACGCCTCGTAGCTGTAGTGGGAGTGGTACAGCATCCGGCCGTTGACGAGTTCAGGGTCGACGCTTCCTGCGAAGCCCGTGTGATCCTTCAGGTTGATCTGGTCCCCCATTGACGCCAGGAACAGTTCGTAGTCCTTGGACAGCTCAATCGCTCCAGAGCGAACATCCACCGTGTCCACTATGTGGATTTTGTCGTAGCCACCACGCGACGGCCGACTGATCACGTACGCAACCGCCATCTCGAAGGTTTCCCGGTCAGCTAGCTTGTCGATTGCCTCCAGGTCGCGGGAGAAGTTGGATACCGTAGCGTCCATGGAGAATACCGACCCCCAGTTCCGCACGGAAAGGAATCCGAGTTCACTCATCATCCTGCGAGACACTTCCCACTTCTCGAGCGCCAAGTCCTTTAGTGGCGGCTCCGGGCGAAGGCAGCGTTCTCCATGCATCCGAGTTGATCGTGCCGCCAGCTTGTCTTCTTTACTCTGCACGGCAAGTAGGTGCGTAAAAACCCCGTCTTGTGTCGTGCGCAGGTCGTCGCGTCCAATCGCTTGCGCCTTACGCTCACTCATTGAGCTAATGCCCGTGTTCCCCTCGCTTGGCAATACACTCATTGTGCTTGCATCGGCGCGAGCACCCGGGGTCGCGGTGGCCTTCCAGCTCATCATCGGCGTCTTTGCTTGTGTGTCTCGGATTGCGATCAACAAAGGGTCGGCAACACGCGCCTCATCGTCGCTGTCGGCTTCCTCCATCTCGTAATCGCTCGTGTCAGTGTTGCCATCCGAGTCCGCGTCCTGTACCGATTCTTGGAAATCCTCAAACTCGTCGAGGCTCTTTGGGCGTGGACCATGGCAGTACCGAGGCTTTAATCTCCAGACGTAGCGACCAGTCGAGTCTCTCATGATAACGATGGTTTCTGCGCCGCCGTCGGTATCTTCAGGCTTCTCGATCACGGTCAGAATGGAGTTCTTGTTCACTGAGAAAAAGCGGCAGTGCTCGTCGATGTCTTCAGGCGCCACGTCGTATCCGCAGAACTGGGAAAGAATCGCCTACAACACCATCACAGCAGTTAGAAAGTCTCCGTTAAAGGCGATCGCGAAACGTATTCGCTAATCTTGAGCGAGCATACCCGTTCCGTCAGCGGCGACGAGTGCGCGAGCGCGCCAGAGTTGCTTGTCTGGGAGATGTGATGCTTCATCAGCATGTTGACGAGCTGTTGCGCCGCTTGGCGAACTGCCACTGCGGTGGTCTTGGACGTGAACGATTGGATGCGTTCATTTCCATCCACAACGGTCGTGATGATCTTCCCAATCACTTGCTGTTTGCCAAGAAGCAATGGTGCCGCGACGATCCACTCGATGATACATTGGTACGCCGTCGCCATCAAACCGTCAAGGTAGAACGGAACACGGCTCGAGCGCAGGATCGGAGCGCTATTGGTGATGAAGTCGCAGCACGCATTCACCAGATGCACCACCGAGTTGGTGTGATGGAAGAACAGCTCGTCACATACCAGCGAAAGGTGGCGAAGACAGTCGAAGGCCGTGAACATGACAGGCGGCTTGTACTTGGCCGACTTGCTGATGATCGAGCAGATGGTCAGGATGGTGAACGGAACTTGAGAGTTTCGGCTCGAGGCCACCCCGTTCGTCCAGAGCGCCGCTTCTTCTTGGATGGCAACCGTCAGGATCCACATTATCATCTGCTGGTTAGTCGGGTCCATCTCCGACTTGATAGCGTTCATCAGCAACGACACCACGTTGGAGCTGGTGTACTTGGGCAAGCTCGAGTATAAGCCAGCGATGTCGACCATCGACGGTGCAACAATCTCGTTCTCGGCCTCGATAATGAGGGATCGCTGTCTCATTCACGACGAACTCATGTTAGTTGCGCGCTTTCACATGATAGGGATCGTTGACTCTGGACATTTCGTACCGGCACGTGTGCGTGGAGCGTCAGCAGCGATACAGACGCTTCAATACAGGCGCGGCGTAGCAGGACGATCGGAATTCCCCCAATAGAGTGATCGTCGACAGCAAAGAAAGGGTCAATCCCTCTCCGGTTCGCATCAACTCGTGTTGCTGGTGAGGTTGGGGATTTCTTTTGCTCCGAAATGCTGGCGTAGCAGGCGCACGACGCATAAATAGTGAGTGGTCTACTAAGAGAGATGCCAGCCCAACAATGAACAACGTACCGGAACATGCGCTCGATAGCGTTGTGAAATGGTCCAGTCATCACTCCTGCTCCGCGCAAGGTGTGGTTTCCGTACAGCGAGAACAGCTTTGACCAATTGAAGATCGCGGCCGCTGTGATTCTCTCGTCGTCGTCCAACAACGCATTTTGAAGAGCCATCAAGCTGCGGATGCCGTACGCCCAGTTGATTCGCTTCGCTCGGCCCGTCGAAAAGGTGCAGAGCAGTTTGCCCATGCACCGTAACGCCTCGCTTCGTCCCGCAGCAAATCGCGGCTTGCGCGTTAAGCATGCGTCGAAGAGCCAAGGGCCGAGCATTCGCAGGATGGTATTGACGTCTGGCGGAGCTCGAGACTGAACAAACGTCGTTGTGGAGTCGCCCTTGGTAATCACCTCACGCAAGTCGCGGTCGTACTCGTCCCCATTTGAGACGGCTTGGAACATGGAATTGTCCCGTGTAGCACCCGAGTTGAGCGCCCCGAGCACTTGCTCCCACTTTACACGCGGAACTTGCTCCACTCGCGAGAACTCGTCGGCCAGGCGACTGATTCCTTTCTGAAAAAATCGAAGCAGCAGCAATGCAACGTAAGTTTTCATCACCAAAGGTTAGAGCATAGTTGCTGCAATGCGCGTAGACGCACAATCGCTGCCAAATACACATCAGCGTCAAACAGTGCTGACGGGTGTCCGATCACCCGTAAAGCGCGGTACCAAGCGTAGGCGATTTGTGGACTCTCCAGCCTTTGCACACGATGGAACACCAGTTAGTTATGGCCGAGGCAGTTACTAAAGCGAATAGTGCGTACAATCAACGTACTCGAAGGCTGACTGCTGCCGGGTGTCCGCCCATATGATCTCCACATCCTTGCTGGAGTCCGAGCCGTTGATTTGCCGCATCATGCTCTTTGTCAGTGCCAACGTGACCGAGTTCCACTGCTCAATGACCATGGTGCGGTGGATCCAGCGCCGGCAAAACTTCTGGAGCAATCCCCAGAGCTCTCCCCGCGGCCCGCAATACTGCAGTGAGCGCAGATAGACCTCAAAGAGAATGCGCACGACCTGGCCACAGAGTTGGTTGCCCAAAACGTTGCGCAAATTGTGCAGCACCGCGTCAGCCGATCCAAGTAACAGTCGAATCATCCGGTCCCACGTCTGCGGCGACAGCTGCGCCCCTCGACGCCTGGAAACGGCATCAAAGACGTCCAGCACTCTGCGCGGCTCAAAGGCAATTAGTTTTGCATCGTCAGCACTGCACACTCTCGATCCTTAGTGCTTGTGAGCGTGCCACTTACTTGGAGCAGAGCGACACTTGCTTGGCGACGCTAGTCTCGCTGGCAACGGAGACCGCGCTTCCATTGGCTCCTGTGCCCGCAGCTGGTACTCGCTCTTCAAAGAGCAGCGTCATCTGTCCGAGCAGGTCCTGGACAAACACCTGCTCCACCTTTTGCATGCACGCCGGGCGCAGGTCCTTGCCACTCGTGCTGCTCGCTGACGTGGGGTCGACGCCCAGCCACTTCTCGTAAATGTGCAGCGACCCAAGGATCACGTCCGCGTCATCCATTGGGAGCGCGAACGCGTGCCCGAGCACCTCCATCGACCACTGGATGTGGTGTGCCGTCGGTAATAGCTCCCCGAGGTCCACGCCGTCTGGACTGAGGGACCCGATGACCATGGAGCACATGCCGCGCTGGCATTTCTCGGGGAATTTCTGCGCTCGTACCCAAACACTGATCGTTAGCCACATCCCCCCACTTCTTCCCCACGCTTATCGCAGCGCAAGCGCACCTTGAGCACGTGCGAGTCGGCCTTGCTCGGCACGAGCTCGCACTTGCTGACCCACTGCAGAAACATCGCCACGAAGCCCTTGTTCGCCGTGCTCGACTCCCTCGAAGCCGCCTCCTACACACGGTTCACGCCCGGAGACCGTTCAAACAGCACGCGAGGATAATTCAGGACTAATAGGGAGGCACAGGGGGGTCACGCTGCCGCTGCCGCCTCCTTGCGAGCACTTCCCGCTTCCCTCACGAGCGACCGCCTTTTTCGCGCTCGCGCTGTTGCCTGCTTCCAACTTTTTGCTGTGTCATCGCCAAGTTCGCACTCCGGATTGTAAAGTTCGCTGATTTGGATAGGTTCGTACGATGTACAGTATACTATACATGCAAATGTAATAGGTACGCTTTAAGGTATACATCTTCCACACATGGCGAGTGCGTACTTACCAGTGTGGTGTTGCATCCATAGCTGTTGATCTTCCTCGGACGAGGCGATCATGAGCGACGGGCACCTGTTCCTGAGCGCGCGCGGCTGCGTCGACTACGCCGTGGGCGCCGCAGGGAACTCGGCGTGGTATGACCCGGCGCACTGCATTGTGCTGCTGCTCTCTCCGCGCTCGCGTTCGCTGCGGCAGGTTGTGCTGGACACGTCCGTGGACCCGATGGACGTCCACGAGGAGCCCACAAGCACGGACCAGGCGGACGCCGACGCCGACGCCAGCCATCGAAGCAGCGTGCTGTACCAGTTCGACAGCGGACGAGAAGCTGCGCTGCCGCTCATCGAGTCAGCGAGGCTGTCGGTGGACGGACAGTTCCTGGCGCTGCAAACGAGCGACATCGAGGTGCAGGTCATCCACCGCGCGACCCGCCAGACGTACTGGGTGCTCTGCAAGACCAAGGGCGGGAACCGCATCCTGGAGGATGGCATCGTGTGGAACACACACTCGTCGACCGCCTCCAGCTCGCAGGACCTCTTCCTCATCACCAAGCGCGGGATTGAGCAGTACCGCGTGTCGTCCAAGCGGCGCAACTGCCGGCTTCACCGCACGATCACCACCCAGATCCATGCGCACTGGTACGCACCGGCGCACGGCGCTCTATTGGTGAGCGCGGGGTCGCGCGGCACGGAGCTGGTGACGTACTTGCTGCACGGCTCGAGCGTGGAGAAGCTGCCTCGACTCGTGTTCTCCTCCACAGTGCTCCAGCAAGATGTTTTCCTCGCGCCCATGTACGACGAGCTGTATGCGGTGTACAGCGACATGCGCACGTCCAAGCTGCTGCTCTACTTGGTCGGCCGCTCGAAAGTGACGTGCGTGCGCTCGCTCAACCTCATGCTGCCGCCAGGCACGGGGCTCCAGTTCTCGGTCGTGGACAACCTGCTCGTGTGCCACAGCCTCGACTTCAACGTGAGCCTCTTCTTTGATGTGCACTGCGACGGAATCGTCAACGATCCGTTCTCGGCGCCGCTGCCGGTATCGCTGCTGCCTCCGGGGTGCTCGGAAGGAGCGAGTGACGCGTTTTGCGCGCCGCTCTTCATCCCCGAGTCCCATCCGCTTCGACGCGAGCAAGACATTAAGCACAGCAGCACTGCGACGGCCTCCCAGCCACGGCCGGACAGTGACGAGAGCGACAGCGGAGATGAAAATGAGGACGCCAACGTATTCGATCGACACGTTCGCGCTATCAGGCGCGCTCTTAGCGTTGGGGCCTTGAACGCGCACTCCGTGGCGGGTGAGTCTGTGGAAGCGGAGACCATTCTTCCAGCGCCAACGTCAAATCCGACGCCGTTGCAGCAGCGATCTCCTCATCCTCTCCCGCGAGCGATGACGGTGGATGAAAGCACAATCAAGCACAGCCAGCACCAGGCCCAGCGGCGACAATTGGGCTCGTCTCTCGACCAATCTGTCTTCTCGCGGTGGCAATTTCTTGCTCCGAATCTGGTCCAGCGGTCCAGCGTTCTCGATACCGGCGGGGACACCAAAGGCGGCGTTTCTACCGAGGTGGTGCAGTTGCGCAAGCTCCAGGTAAATTTGCGCGAGATCTGCCGGTCGGCGGCCCATCACCGCGAAATCATCCCCTTCCTTTTGCGCCGCGGGGATGATCTACTGGCGAAGCAGCTGGTATTGAAGCTTGTCCGCGACCAAATTGTCGAGCAGCTCCCGCGTCTCTCGGCAATTGCGTCTGTGTTGTCTTGCGTCCAAACCTTGACGCCGAGTGACATTGAGAACGCGACGACTACTCGTGGTCATCACGAGGGCATGCGCCATGACGAAACGTTCGTCAGTGACGAAGGAGACGATGGCGATGATCTCAATACGCACTCAAGCGCAGTATCTTCAGCCAACTCCTTTGATCCTTACAAGACAAGCAGCAACGGGTCGCATCGGGAAGTGCTGCGTGGGATCTCGTCTTCGTCATTTGTCAAGTCCCCGCGTGCAGATAAGCCGAACTACAAGGCGCGACTCCTTCCAGCTCGTAACGCCCACGGCTTCATCCACATATTCCAGTCAGATCTTTTCGGGCACGTGTGGTATCCGCTTCTTCAGGACTCGATGGTACGAGATGGGTCTGGATCTGTACTCTCCTATTGCTCGCGATTGCTGATGTTGGATGTGCAGTTCGCGAAATCAGGCAAGCTGAGCATCTACATTAGTGAGTACGTCAAGAACCTACGCCACAATGGCGTCCCCATCGAGAGCATCACGTGAGTGGCTGGTCACAGACTGGGTCAAATGGGTGACGCGGCTAACTGACGCTCCACCTGTAATGTAGCTACGTGTCGCTAGCTCAATCCTTTATCGAGGCGGGAGAGCCCCAGAAACTGTACCAGTATCTGCACTACCACGTCCTGTCCGACTCTCGCGACCTCGCGGACGCACTCGTTCGGCATGGTGCCGAGTACCCGTCGCTGATGCAAGTTGGTCTGGACATGTACTTCCGCCTAGGGGCCATCAACGGCCTCGTGTTCTCGCTGCTCGACATTGGAGAGGTGAGTTCTTGCCGACCTGTGCATTTATCTTGTGCCCACGGCTAACACATTTGCCGCTCTCGCCGTTCAGACGGATCGAGCCATTTCCATTTCGTGGCGGAACCTGTCCATGAAGGAACATAACGCGCACGCGATCCCTGCTGCGGTCTTCTTCGATGCCTGCGTCCGCTCGAGTACGTTTCATGTCGAGTTCGTTATGATGGTGCATTTTCTGAGTGTGCGTTCATTGTGTTGACTAATTCGACTGTTATGTCCATGTTTTGCTTTGTCCAAGCAGTGACATCAAGTGCTCGCGTCTCTCGGTTTCACGCAAGTCAGAAGCTCAACAATCTGCTGCTGTTTCTGCAAGTCTGGGACCCGGATTCGCTGCATCGGGCTCATCCTACAAGTCGTTCGCGGCTTGCACAAACAGCTACCGTGCCGTTTCCAGACCATCTTGTGTCCGACAACCACCGCGACCGATTTCGATCCGCCTTCGGCTTCGCTGCCGAGCATAGTTGAGCGTCACTCGAGAAGAAAGCGCTTGCTATATTGTGGGCGGGTGAATGACGCGGACTACCGATGCCCCACCCGACGTCACGGGCCGTGCCCTTGGGCTGATAATCGCGCGTCCAGAACGGGGGGATGGCGACCGAGGAGTACAACTCTGCGTCTGCGGGGTAGACCTCCTGGCGCCGTCACCAGCTGGGCCGTACACGATCTTGACGGGTTGGTGCAAACCATACCCGAGACGTGGTGAAACGACTCGACCATGGGGTGGCAAAGACGGCCGGCGGCTGGATGCGTCGGACTCTGTTTTTACCATCTCTCTTGAAGACTTGAGGAGGATGGAGATGATGGAAGTGCTGGTCATCTTGCAGTTCTTGGTGGGCGACCCGGATGCGCCAAGAAGATTCCCTCTGCGGTGATAAAGTGGGGACTCGACACGCTCAGCGGACGGACTGCCGTCGTCCTTGATGGCTTCAAAGGATGTTGAGAGCACACCGTTCGCGTGCGTCACTGCAGAGACTGTGCTGACGTTGTGGGCGTGCATCGCGACTGCAACGCGCTCAATACATCGGAGAAACTCGCGGAACGTGAGGTCGGTCGCTTCTCGCCAGTCGGAGAGACTCACGTCGAGCTTGGCGGCGTAGTACTCGCGCATGAGCTGGATGAAGCTGATCGGCTCTACTGCCCCCTTGGATGGGCAAGACGGCGGAGGTGTGAAGGGCTCTCCATCTCGGTTCACAGATGCCTTGACAAGGCCTGCACCGGCATGGAGCGCGTCAGCAGCGGAAACAACCGGCCGACCCGGGTGACATCAATCAATATCAGGCAAGAAACGCACCGAAAACCCGCGCAAACTCGATGAACTCCTTGAGCTGGAGGGTCACGCGACTGTCAACCTGGACCGTTGTTTGTCCGTCCACAAGAGCAAGTTGCAAGTGGTCGTCAATACCTCCAGCGACAGCCACAGGCGTAGCAAGATCGCGTGCTCGTACCTCTGTCAGACTCTGCTTGGCGAAGTGGCAGAAGATTTGCTTGAGCGTCCACATCTTCTCACTGAGCAGCTTCATGACATGGCCTAGCGAGATGTCGGGCGCGAGGGACTCCGTGGGGATGATCTTGGCACGGGTCATCACGTGGAGCTGCATCCATCGCTCCAGTTCCGTCTCCGTTAGTGCATCCTGCGTTGGAGAGCGAATAGTATCACGGCCAAGTCATCAGTCGTCAGTGTGGTTGAAGGGTGGCGAGCAAACCGGAAGGTCGTCGTGACGCGATCGGACCTGTCGAGGCTGTACGTGGAGCACCAGAAGCTCACACGCTCGTGCCCACTGACGGTACGTCATGTGCTTCGATGGGCCTGCCGCCAGCGTGAAGACGCGGTACAGCTCGGCGTCCGTCAGCGCTGGGCTGCGCAGCTCGTGTAGCGCGCAGTCCTTGGCGAACCGCAGGAACGAACTTCGGCTGATGCGCGTGAAGTTCATCGGGTTGCCGGCCATCGCGTAGAACGCGAACTGCTTGCGGAGCGTGGCGTTGGCCATCAAGATGTCCGTCGACGTCGGCGGTTCTCCTGGTTGAGCCGCAATGCTGCTTTCATCTTGCGATGTTGTCGTGCTCAATGATGAATTTCGGTGGCGAGATGAAGACGAGTACCGACTTGGATTGTGGCAGCTCGAAGCGCTCTTTGCGTCACAAGGAGGCGCCAGACTCATCATGGCTTGAAACGCGGCCGTCTTCTACTCGGCAGACGCACGTAAGAAGTATGAGGGGAGGGGTAGAGAGCTAGAGCCGACGGGGCAGGAGCGCCGTACCTGAAGCGCCTCGGGAGGCGACAACAAGACCGTGTCAAGGACGTTCACCTCGCGCCCCGACTGCTCAAGCTTGTACCGCAGCGTGGCTGGGTCTCGCAGCCCGCAATAGTCGATCAAGTTGTTCAAGCACTCGTACACGTGCTGCTCGTTGTCGAAGGACGCGACCAGGGACTCGCAGAGCTGTCCGAGCATGCTGTCGTGCACGCCCGATATGAGGTCTCGCTTGATGCGATCGATCTCTTTCGTGAGCACCTCCAGCTCAATCTGCAGCCCCATCGCGGCTCGCGTCGCGGCTGACGGTTCCACGCGCGTTGGGCTTGACGGTCGAGGTGGAGCACGCGGGTGGTGCCGTAGTATCGGGGACGACCCGGACACTGGTGCGCCAAGCGCTACAAGTTGATCCTGAATACGCGCCGCTCGGAGCGTCTTGGCGGCAATGTCCTGCTCCATCTTGCGGTTCACGTCTCGGATCGTGAGTGCGAAGCTGTCAAAGGTGATCTCTCCGTCTCGATGGGCGCTGGCTCGCATCCCTTCGCCGTCTAAACCCGGCTTCTTCAGGTTGGAGCGCCTAGCTCGAGAGCCTCGAGAGCCTCGAGGAGTGAAGGACCACCGCTGCGTGTCGCGAGCAGCCTGTACGATCGTCTGCGCCAACACTGCGACAACGGGCTGTCCGGACTGCGCGAGGAGCTGCTGCACTTCGCCCACGCGCAGCAAGCCGTCGTTGTCCGTGTCGAGGATGGAGAAGCATCGCAGCAGCTCGTGCTCCGTGCGCTCCTCCTGCATCAGTCGGTAGTAGGCTCGCGTCTGCAGGTACTCGGCAAGCGCCAGGTGCCCATCGTGGTTGAGGTCGCACTGATGGAACATGTCGTGCACCTCGAGCTGGGACAGTGACGGGTAGTCGTCGCGAAAGAGCCGCACCGCCTGCGCGGTCGGCAGCGCACGGGTCGGCTGCGAGCTGAGGTTGCACTGGGCGAACTTGAGCCGCAAGACCTCCAGCTCTTCAGCACTGAGCACGGCGTCTGGGACGATTGACGCGGCATTCGTGAGCGACAATGATGGTGTTGACGTAGCCGCCTGGGCTTGTGGAGAGGCTGGTCGAGTCGAGAGCATGGCTTCGCTCTTCAATTCTTCAGTAGGCACTATGCCAGCGGAATCCGACTGCGAGAACGGAGCAAAGGTGAGAGCTCAGTCCACGCAGTGGCGACGCAGACGGAAGATGGAGCGAGCAGTGGGCTGCTTTATAAAACCAAAGAGGGAGCTGCTGTTCCTCGCCTGGTGGAAGAGGAGTGCCTCGAATCTATTCTTGCCTCTGCCCAGTGGCCTGCCCGAGCCAGATCTGGACGACCGTCTCGATCGCGAGGCCGTTGTACGAGCCTACGCAGAGGCCGACGATGGAGGCGAGGCCGCCAATCATGCCGGCAACTTCCTTCTGGAACTCAGAGCACACGCTCGGGGCCAAGATGATGCTGGACGTCGCGACGTACCCCGTCACAACGCCTAGCATCAGCACCGCAATGATGATGGCGATGTCGTCGACGGGGTAGATGAGAGCCGAAACGAAGAAGGGCAGGAACGTGGCTTGGAGCAGCCATGGCCAGTGCAGCGTCGCGATGTCCAAGTACATGACGTACACGGGCAGGTTCTTGCCCACGAGGTCGCCCAGGTTGTAGCATCCGACCAGCACGATCGGGAACCAGTCGCCAAGCATCAGAGTGGTCGAAGAGATGGCCGAAGTGATGCCCGGGAAGCACGACAGGCACACGAAGTAGGAGAAGAAGAGCGAGAAGAAGGGCTTGGGCGCCGTGCGCAGCACGTTCACGACCGAGGCCGAGCTCGCGTGGTCTTCGATCTCGTCAATGGAGGAGGAGCAATACGACTCGCTGTCGCTGTCTGCGTCCGCCGCATCGCCGCCCTCGTTAGCTAGCGGCGCAATCGAGTACGTTGGCGTGCCAACAGTTGCGGATTGCTCGAGCAGCGGACTGGTCTCGCTCACGGTTGGCACTGTCGGGAAGGCTGCTCGCTTGGTGGGGCTCGGCGGTGGGCTCACCAGCGGCGACAGCAGCGGGGCCTGGAAGGGCGTGTCGTGCTGCACGAGCGTGTACTCGGCCAGGAGTGACTGCGCGAACGCCGTGTGGTGCAGCGCCGTGTACAGCGCCCACGTGAGCGCGACGATGGCGAGCGCCACGCCGAAGAAGACGGCCATGGCGGCCTTCTGGCTCGAGCTGTCGACGAATGCGCTGGCACTGGACCCAGCCGGCTCGTAGCCCCACTTGAGTGCTATGCGCACGAGGAACAGCACGATGGCGCCAAAGCCCTTGCCGCCCTCGATCGCCTGGATGAAGAGCGGGCCGAACACGCCGCCGAGACCGTAGGCGGACGACTGCATGACCGACGAGGCGACCGTGGACCCGATCACGGACAGCAGCGTCAGGCTGTACGCGGCCGTGTCCGGGAGCTCGAGCATGTTGGCGACGGGCAGCAGTACGACGAACATGAGGTAGGCGGCCAGCGAGCCGTGCATGCGCGTCTCGAGCGACAGCTGACGGCCCAGCACGACCATGTACAGGCTGATGACGAGCAGCGTGGACATGTTGACCACGGGGAAGACGAACCCGACGCGCTCGTCGGGAAAGCGCAGCGTGAAAAAGTCGAGGCAGAGCGTGATGCAGCTCCACATGGCGATGGCCGCCGCGCCCGCGAAGAAGAAGGCGCCGTAGGTCACGAAGAAGCCCACGCGGTCCTCTGCGCCCGCGCCCTCGCGCGGGAATGCCGGCGTCTGCTGCTCCAGCAGCTCCAGGTCCAGCGCCAGCTTCTTGGTCGTCGTCGTGAGCCCCTCCGCCATGGCGCCAACCACCAGCTCTCGACAGTGAAACGCACTCGAAGATTGAAGCAGAGAGCCAAGCGTTGCATAAAAGTGGGGGGGGGGG
>JAADXZ010000587.1:0-17425 GCA_023338055.1 Phytopythium mirpurense | reverse complement strand
TTTGTACTTAGTTTCAGAGGTAGAAACCATGGCGCCCGTCTTGCGGGGCGCCTTAACATCATTCAATTCAGTTCTCAATTTTCCCTCAAGCAAGTAAAGAGTTTAGTTTTAGTTATTTGTAAAATTCTATTCGAAAATCGTATAGATTTTATATTTAACTTACGCTTCCTATACTAAGCGCCAGTGTAAGCCACTGTAACCGAGCCCGGTTACATGATTGCTCTTACGAGCAAAGCGTTTGCTCTTTAGCGGAGGGCGTGAGTTGGAAAAGGTGGAGGTCAGCTTGCAGACGTTTGCTCGTAGTCTGCAGAGCGGTGTGTATTGTTAGCTGAATCCATTGTCACGCACGCAACCCGATGTAGAAGGTAAGAGCCTTGAGGGGAGACTACGTGAAGGATTCTAGGTACACCAACCTTTATTTTTCGAGAACGCTGTATCACAGTACTTCTGACAGGAATTGTATGAGCAAATCTTCTTAGCAGATGGCCTTGGTAAAATCTGCCTGTAAGCGAACGGATGGTTTACGATTGTCTGGGAATACACTGAAGAGACACTGGCAACGGATCTCGTTGGAAGTTCTCAGGGACAAAATGAGTGCCTGAAGCGAAGGATTTTTATACATTATTTTTTCGATACCCTCTGCGGAGGAAGAACCTTTTGTTAGGCGCGTTTGTGTCTTTTGTCAGGAATAGAACTTCCTGTATTTTGTCGGTTTGATGGATTTTCATACTTGCGCGAGCCGCAGCATTCCAATGATGGAGCATGCTGGGACGGGCAGGCCTGGACCAAAATATCAGTGTGCATCTTTACCCGGATTGGCTATTGTGGGTATTGGCAAACCCTAATTTAGATTGTATGGGCTTTTGCATGAGACTGGCAACAGTCTCATCGGCCTTTATCGGATTCCAGTATGAGACTCTCTTACTGAGTTTCTCTAGCCGGATTGTTGAGTGAGATCCCTCTTGCCGAATCCATCTGGATTTCGGTAAGATATGCGAATGAGATGTGAACGACCTACTTGTTTATATGTTGTCCCAACCATATCAACAACGTTTACCCGTGTCGTTTTTCGTGTTTGAATGAGTATCCTTCTCTCTGAAGGTGCCATAACGCTGCTGTCCGGCTTGGCTCTTATCGAGGTGAAATGGCGGCTGAGCGCGGGATCGCGTTGGGCATTTGTTCAGTGTTGTTTTCCGTGACTCGCAATGTCACAGTACATCTGCGTCACCAGGTCGTCCGCCGTGCGTGGACGATTCTTGAGCTGCTGCAGATGTATGCACATGACCAGCCCGTCTATACCAGCAACTGCGACATGGTCTTTGGCTTGACTGGGAGGCCCAAAAGTGCGTGTTTCAATGGTTGAATTTGTTGTTGAGGTTGCGATAATTATATATCGCTTGACGGAATGCTACTTTAATTTATATTTATGGCAAAACCCTGTTCACGAATTCGGGCAACGGTTATACCGACATTGATGGTGGCTGCGTAGTCGACGACCTGTTGAGTCCAGCGCCCTTTAAAGACGCCCCAGATGAGCAAGACGTTGCCGTCGATGTCGTCGCGGCCCGCGAAGTGGTACTCAAGGGACTTGAGTGGCAGCGCCAAATAGCACTAAGCGGACATGTTTCATAGTTTCTTGGGAAGAAACTAAAACACACGGCTATAACATTTGTAGCGGAGCGAGTCGGGTCGCCGCGCCGTGTTGGAGCAGCCGAGGAACACCGCCATGCGCCAGAGTTAAGGGACAGCGGGACGCCCGGGTACGCCTGAGGAGCAGAAGTGGCAGACCATCAACGGGATCCGGGGTGATCGCCCCGGCGGAAGAAGTGAGTGAAGGGACCAAGAATATGGAAGAATCGAGCGGACGAGGAGGCAACACACTACAGTCCACTATGGGGACGAGTGGACGCGCTGAGTGGACGGCCGAGCGGACGAGGAGACGGTCGCGGTGGGTATACTGGGAGACCGAGTGGCTGGATCGTGCGGCTGGGAGCGCTGACACGCTGCCCGGATGACATCTTTATTGCGTCGCCTCTTGCTGATGAGTTTCTTCTTTGCCCGGACCTGGGCTTAAGGCAGGTTGCCGTACGCCTCCGCATTGGCAGCGTTGACCGTGCAGCTCTGGTCAATGTTGCCAATAACGTCTCGCTTGTGGGCGTAGATCGGCGCATTGCGCTCGTACTGCGGGGGGCGCCTCCCATTGCCATTGGTGCGTAGTCGCACCATTCCGGTTGTTGAGCGCGAAGCGCAAACCAGCGATTTAGCATGGTCTGACGATAAAAAAGTAGCGGGCAGTGAGTGCACAACGGATGAAACAACTCGACATGTTTGAAATGGGCCATTGCGATTGGCTAATACTAGGTGGCGGCCGGCGCTAAGGACTCAAGGACCGTACAGTATGGCGATCTTTTTTTAGCGAATCACAAACCGAAGATTGTGCGCCTCTCATCACTTCTGCATCCCATCAGCGCGCGGGCGAGGCTGTGAAGCGCCAGAGCGGTTGAAGCGGCGGCTCGTCAGTGGCTTTCCTGGAAGTCCCGCGTGCGCCCGTCCGTCTCGTGGTCCGTCTCGGGGGTCCGTCTTGGGGTCCGTCTTGGGGTCCGTCTCGGGGGTTACGCGACCGATCCGCCGCGCGCCACGGCCACCCACCACTGCCAGTGACGCCGCCTGCGAGGCACCCCCGGCGCGCGCGATGGAGTGGCTGGACGTGGTCAAGGATCTGAACGCCGGCACCATCGGCGGCGTGGCGGGCATCGTGGCAGGCCACCCGCTGGACACGGTCAAGGTGCGGCTGCAGACGAGCGACGGCAAGCCCCCGGGGCTCGTGCGCACCGTGCGCCACATCGTGCAGCACGAGGGCGCCGGCGGGCTGTACAAGGGGCTGCTGTCGCCCGTGCTGTCGAACGCGCCCATCAACGCGGTGGTCTTTGGCGTGCAGGGCTCCGTCGCGCGGGGGATCAAGGACGCGCACGGCCGCGACAAGCTCACCCACGTCGAGAACTTCCTCACGGGCGCCTCGGCCGGGCTCGTGCAGACCATGTTCGCGTCCCCGTCGGAGCACGTTAAGATCCAGCTGCAAGTGGACCAGCACCGCGCGCTCGAGCAGTCGGCAGTCGAGTGCGGCCGGCGGCTCTTCCGTCGCCACGGGCTGCGCGGGCTCTTCCGCGGCTGGGAGACGTGCGCCCTGCGCGACGTGCCCGCGTTCGGCATCTACTTCTGCACGTACGAGGCCATGAAGGCGCTGCTGACCGAGGGCGACCCGGACAAGGAGACGGACATGCGCCTGCTGCTCGCGGGCGGCGTCGCCGGGTCCATGTCGTGGGTGTTCACGCAGCCCATCGACGTGGTCAAGTCGTGCGTGCAGAGCCAGAGCTTCGACGCGCAGCGCTCGGCGTGGGAGCTCACCAAGACGCACTACGCCGCCGAGGGCGTCGGGTACTTCACCAAGGGCTTCGGCGCCACCATGCTCCGGGCCTTCCCCGTCAGCGCCGTCACCTTCCTCGTATACGAAAAGATCATGCAGTTCATGTCGTAGCCATCGGGGCCGGACTGCGCGTAAAGAATAGAGCCACCCATCGTTCACAGTCCCTGCGGGCCCGCGTCGAGCGTGGCCCTCCTGTCGTCTCCTGTCTCCTGTCTCCTGTCTCCTCCCCTCCCCTCCCTCCCGCGCGGGCCTCGTCATGCAGGCCGCCACATCGCCGCCGCCTACGGGTTGGCGCCGTCGGCCGCCGTCTCCTCGCCCAGCTTGACGTCGCTCTCCGGGACGTGGACGACGTCTTTGGGCTCGAGAGGGTGCTCGCACATGGGACACGCCGCCTCGGAAGCCAAGTGCGCGGTGAGCGCCGAGTAGAGCGCCGGGAAGTGGCAGTGCGGGCACCTCGACCAGTCCGCCTTGAGCATGTGGAAGCCCTGTCGTCGCGGACAATCAGCACGCGCGTGAGTCGGCTGCCAGACAGCTCCCGAGAGAGAGAGAGAGAGAGAGAGAGGCGAGCGATAGTGGCGACCGCCAGGCAGGCAGGCAGGCAGGCAGCAGCAGCGGCACCCACCGTCGCGACGCAGTAGGGGATCCAGGTCTTGCACTGGGCGCAGTCGAGCTCGGCCTCGGGCAGCTCGTTGCCGCAGCTGGGGCAAGGCGTGAGCGGGTCCGGGGCCTGGTCCTTGTTGGGGCGGCGCACGATGGCCTCGATCTTGCGCTTGATGTCCTTGTCGATCGAGTTGCGGTACTCGGGCCGCATGAGCGTCGTGGCGTAGTCGTAGCTCAAGGCGCGCAGGCCGCCGCGCTGGCACTCGATGACGGCCGAGATGAGAATGTTGGCCACGTGCGTGGGGAACTTGGAGACGTGCTTGGCCACGCGCACGAGCATGCGCGCGGCCGTCGTGTGGTCACCGCGCTTGACCAGCTTCTTGACGAGCACGTAGCTGTGCAGCAGCAGCAGCGCGTGACGCAGGTCCTGCGGCACGCGGATCTTATGCGCGTCGAGCTGCCGGTGCGTCTCGACGAGCACGTCGTGCGCCAGCTTGTAGTTGCCGAGCTCCTGCTCCTGGCGCGCGATGATGACGGCCGTCTTGGCGGCCTGCGCGTAGTTGCCGAGCGCCATGTAGAGCCGGAAGATGTGGTTCGGGTCCTTGGGGATGCCGTCGTGCTCGCCCATGAGGTGGTCGATCAGCGTGTGCGTCAGCATGTCGTTGCGCGCCTTGCCGACCACGTCGATGGCGCGCGGCAGCTCGGCGTCGCCGCACTGCAGGAACAGCCGCAGCGCCTTGTGGTAGTTGCCGCAGACCTGGTACAGGTCGGCGGCCTTGGCGGGCGCGTGCGCCTGCTCGTAGTGCTGCGCCACTCTGGCCGCGCGCTCGACCGAGATGCGGTCGCCCAGCGCCTGCGCGAACGCGTCCACCTCGCTGTGCGCCAGCGCCAGCGCGAACGCCTCGTCCTCCTTGTTGGCCAGCAGCAGGAACTCGATCGCGGGCTTGAAGAGCCCCGTCTCGGCGCAGAACCTCGCCACGGCCTGCGCGCCCTCGGACGACTTGGTCTCGCGCACGATCGCGAACGCCTTGTCCGGGTTCTGGAGCTGCTCGAGCTGCAGGCGCACCACGCTGTCCATGTCGCCCGCGGCCTCGAACGCGTCCGACGCGGCCGCGAACTCCCCGGCCGCCTCCTTGGCGCGCCCGAACTGCGCGTGCACCTTGGGCGTCTTGACGTGCGCCATCAGCGGCGCCGCCTTGGCCAGGCTCTTGGACTGGATGTGGATCTGCACGGCCTTCTCGAACAGCCGGCCCTTCTCGTACAGCGCCGCCGCCTCGCCCAGCTGCTTCATGCCCTCCAGAATGGCGGCGCACTCGCGGAAGAGCGCCTCGTCTCCCGCCTCGGTCACGAGCTTCACGCCGCGGCGCAGGTCGCCCAGGCGGAGCGTGCAGCGAGCCACCCCGGCCTCGCTCTGGCGGCGCAGCTTGTCGCCGCAGGCCACGGGCCGGCCGTGCGCGTCCGCCACGTTGCCCGCGTGCTCGTACATCTTGAGCGCGCCCTCGAACTCGCCGCGGAACTCGAGCTGCGTCGCGTACGCCACGCTCAGCTCCGGCACCATGGCGGGCGCCAGCGAGTCGGCCAGCTTGAGCGCCTGCTCCCACTGCAGCAGGTTGCGCTGCATGCGCAGCGCCTCCATGGGCTCGCTCGAGTCGAGGAACAGCCGCCGCGCCTCGCCGTACTCGCCAAAGAGCATGCAGACGTGCCCGGCCAGCAGGCTCTTCTCCTCGATGCCCTCGATGCGGTCGAGCCCGAGCACCATGCCCGAGTCGCCCAGCTTCCGGTACGCGCGCTTGGCCATGCGGATGTCGAGCATCTTCATGGCGCGCGCCGCGAGCGCCAGCCAGTAGTCGGGCGAGTCGATGGCGGCGGCCAGCTTCCACGCCGCCTCCATGCGCAGCAGGCTCAGGTTCTGCCGGAACATGCTCCGCTCCTGCTCCCCGGACGGCGGCCCGCGCGAGGGTGAGGCCCTGTGCAGCTGGTCGTGCGTGCACGACGTGACGGTCGAGAGCCTGCCCGAGGCGTGCTGGCAGGTCACGACGCCGTCGCAGACAAGGATTGGCGACAGGTCGGCCGGGACGGGCGTGCTCTGCGCCGCGATGACCGACTCGCCCTCGCCCGTGATCTCCATGGACCCCATGGCCACGACCTCGGGGCCGCTCACGGTCGCGTCGTGCAGCTGGAAGAGCCCGAACTCGGACGGCTGCAGCGCGACGAACACGGCCGGGTCCGCCGTGTCCCACAAAAAAGCCGACGTCGTGCTCGGGACAGCCGGCACGTGGACGGCCTCGCGCGTCGGCGCGTGCAGCACGAAGCCGCGCCGGCGCGAGTCGAGAAAGACCACGCGCGTGCCGTCCTTGTTGGGCGCGATCTGGACGACGCCGACGCCGTCGTCGTGGCGGTAGGAGCAGCCCTCGAGGAACTTCCAGGCCGAGAGGTAGAAGAAGTGGATGGCGCCTGTGGCGTTCGACGTCGAGTAGATGAAAAAGTCCTTGGTGAGCGCGATCGAGCTGATCTCGTTGTGCCGCTCATCGCGCCCGCCGCCCGACGCGCTCGAAAAGACCTTGCCCTGCTCCTCCTGCGCGCCAACTCCGCCGCCACTTCCGCCCGGCTCGATCAGGTGCAGGCTGGCCTTGCCGTCGCACAGCACGCTCGCGTAGTCGCGGTTGAGCTTGACGCTCACGACGCGGCCGAGGTACTGCTGCTCGTTCACGAGCGCGTCGCTGGACGTCCCGTCGCAGCGGTAGTACCACACGCGGTTGTTCATGCCGACGGCCACGTGTCGCGGCCCGATGGCCACGAAGGACGGCTCGATCGACACGGCGATGCGGATCGGCTCGTCGCGCCCGAGCACGTCGACGATGCTCAGCTCCCGCAGCGAGCTCAGGTAGGCCACGTAGTTGCCGTAGTGGTCGAAGATCTTGGGCATGCGCGCCAAAAAGTTCTGGATGACGCCGCCTTGCGTCGCGACCGTGAGGATCTGCCCGTCCGGCGTGAAGCTCATCAGGTTGGCCTCGTTCTCCTGGCCGACAAACACAGCGAGAGTGAGAGTGAGACGCGGGTATAGCGAACGAGAGAGAGAGAGAGAGAGAGAGGCGCTGGCCGAACCTCAGTGTCCGTCAGCTTGATCGCGTCGCCCGCGAGCTCCGCGAAGCTCTCCATGTCGATGACCTTGATGCCGCTGTCGCCGCTGATGGCCGTGCGGTTGAGCGACGGGGAGAAGCAGGCCGCGAAGATGCGCTCAGAGAAGAAGCGCGTCGACTGCAGCTCCTCGCCCACCTCCTGCACACGCCAACGGCAACGGCAGCGCGGTTAGCGACGCGGCGGAGCGACTTCTACCGCTGCCATTGGACGCACGGCGCTCGTACGTCCATCTTGGTCGAGATGACGATGAAGAACCCCTCGGAGAAGGCGATCATGATCATGCCGTCCGAGAACCAGTCGAAGAAGACGATCGAGCCGTAGTGCTGCACGCGCACGAGCAGGCGAGCAGGGCGTGAGAGAGCGCGCTCGCTGGACGCTATCCAAGCCCGCTCGCGTACGTACGCCCTGGAAGGTGAGCTCGACAGGGTTGGCGCTGTCCTGCAGGTTGAGCAGCACGAGCGCGCGCGAGAGGCTGATGGCGACCAGCTGCTCCGCCGCCTGCAGCGAGTCGCCGCGCTTGCGCCCAAACTTGATCTCGACGGGCTGCGGCCACCAGAGGACGCATTCAGTCGGTCAGTCCGTCCGTCCGTCAGTAGGTCCGTCTCAGGCACGTCAACGCCAGCGCCATCGCCATTAGCGCCAACGCCAGCGCCAGAGAGCGACTGAGCCATGAGCGCAGACAAGGAACGGTACCGTCAGGTTGAGCTCCCGCTGCTCGACCGTGTCGCCGCGGTCGTTGCTGACCGTGATGGCGCGGTCCTCGGCGCCGAGCACGATGCAGTCGGCGCTGTTCCAGGCGCCGCACGTGATCCGCTTGGAGTGCTTGCCCACGAACGGCATGAGCTTGCGCGAGCTCTTGTTGAAGAGCACGAGGTTGCCCTTGTGCGTGCCGATGGCGAGCTGCGCGCCCGTGGCGGACCACTTGATGAAGGACGGGTCCTTGAGGTTCGTGTCCACGTTGTGCGTCGCGCGCGAGCCGGCGTCCCACACGGGCACGACGCTGCTGCCCTGCTGCAGGATGGCGAGCGAGCCGCCCTCGGGGTCCCACTCGAGCGCCAGCACGGGCGCCGTCATGTCGAGCCCGATCTCGTCGTACTGCTCGCCCTGCCGGTCGAAGATGTGCACGAGCCCGTTCTTGCCCGCCGTCGCCAGGAAGGCGCCGCTCGGCTGCCACGCGAACACCACCGGGCCCTGCCCGTGGAACCGCGACGGCAGCTTGAACAGCTTCTTCATCCCCGCCGCGCTAGGACCGGATCGATGGCGTCGCCCTCTCGAGCTCTGGTTGGACTTTGCACGCGCAGATCTTCCGTCGCGCGACCGGTCGAGGGCAGAGGCGACTGCAAAGCGGCACGCCGCGGCTCTTGGCTCGCACCCTGACGCACCCAGTCACGGCTACCTACTCACAGACCTCAAACCTGAAAGCGAAGCATCTACCATTCCCATTCCGTCTCTCCTTGAGCTTTGGCAGTCCGACTCGGACTCGGACAGGCAGCGCGTCACGCCGCGGTGCTCGCCGTGGCCACCTCGAGCAGGCGGCAGTCGACCAGCTGCTCGCGGTCCAGCGACGCCCCGTGGCGCGCCAGCTCGGCGTCCACGAACCTTCCGGAGGCGAAGCTCCCTGAATGCACTCCGCCTCAGCCTCAGCCTCTACCCGCCAACAAACACGCAAGCTAGCTCCGCAGTCGCTGCTTTGCTGAGAGACAGAGACAGAAGACCACCCACCTGGCCAGACGCCGCTCGAGTTGACACCGCCGCCGATGACGCCGAGCGCCTTGTACGCCTCGGCTGCCTGCATGGTCGACAGGACCGGCCACCAACACCGCCGGCGCGCGTCAGCCCACGGGAGGCACGAGGGCGGAGCGTCACGTAGCGCACCAACCAGCTCCGAGCAGAAATAGTCGCCCGGCGGCCCAGCCGCGCTCTGCGCGCCCAGCACCTTGCGGAGCGTCAATGCGTACGGCTTGCCCTCCACCTAGGCCACAGAGAGTGAGCGAGCCGCTGCCCCGTCCGTCCTCACCCCTCGACCGAGGCAACGTCCAAGCGGGGCCTACCTCGCGGGCAAACCGTTGGAGCAGGTCGTCGCGCGCCGCCCGCGTGATCAGCGGCGTGTTCAGGCGCCTCATGGCGACGTAGTCGATGTGGAACGTGCAGTACGACAGGATCCGCGACGTCTGTCCAGCACAAGGGGCAGAGGCGGAGGCCGCCGGCCGCGTGAGCCCTCGGCGTGGCTCGGCCGGCGGACGGACGGACGTGTCCCCACCATCGGAGACACGACGACGCCCTCGCCCGTGGCCTCGAGCAGCTTGAGACTCGTGGGGCTGTCTCCGGGGACGACCAGCGCGACGTGGTCCCATTCCGAGCCGGTCACCTGCCTCTCGCACCACCGACGGCGCAGTCAGTCCGTCAGCCAGGCCCCGAGGGAGTGCGCTCTTCGCTCTCTCGCCGATAGCCACGCACGGATCTCTGCACCCGCGTGACGGGCCCGTGGCAGTGGAACAGCAGGACGTCCCCCGGGGCGGCGTGATAGCCCAGCACGCGCAGGTGGACGACCTCGCGCGGCCGGCGGCCCAGCGGCTTCTGGTCCTCGTACGCGGTCGACAGCGCTGGATGGACGCGCACACCGGCCCAGCCAGCGTCAGACCCCTCTCCTCGAAAGCGTGCACGCGACCGAGCGTGAGTACCGCCGAGGAACGAGAGCATGGGGGCGGACGCCTCGGCCGCGTCGACCATGAGCAGTCCGCGGAGGTAGTTGGCGAGCGCCACCTGTCGCTGGAGCAGGTAGTTGCGCTCCAGGAGCGGGACCCACCGCCTGGGAGGGAGCGCGGGCAGCACTCCGGCCGGCACGGCGGCTTCCAGGCGGCGGTGAAGAGCGGCGAAGTCACGGAAGCGCCGCGCGATCCGCCACGCCAGGTCTCCGTGGCGAATCTCGATGGAGAACACCTGCGCTTGCCCGTCGCGGACACACAGAGCGAGAGAGAGAGAGAGACGGAGCGTGAGGCGGCGACGCGGCAGCGAGCGCGCGGCTTCCGGGTCGAGAGCTGCACCGCGTAGGCAGGCTCGATGGCCGGGCTCATGATGGCGTGCGAGGTGATGCGGGCGGCAAAGGCGCTGTCGGAGGGCTGGCCGGACCAGAGACGCACGAGGCGCAGGCGGAACGGCCCAATAGAGCACGTCGCGGTGGCTGGCAGTCGCGGCTGGCGCGTTGGAGCGAGGGGGTTAGCGCCCTGGACAAGCACAGACACTACTCCACAGCGAGCGAGGCAGGCAGGTAAGGGGTACCAGCCGCGAGGCGACGAAGCCCAGCAGGCTGCGCTGTTCGTCCGACCGCGAGACGGCGTGATCCGCCCGCCAGCCGCAGCCGCAGGCGCGGTCGGCGCCGCACCGCGCGCACAGCTGCAGACGCAGGGACCACGCGTCCGAGTCGGCCCCCTCGGGGGACTGCCGGCCGCGGGCGAAGAGCGCGAGCACCTGCCGAGGACCCGCGTCGGCGCGCGAGTCGCACACTGTCAGCTGCAGCGGCAAGCTCGCCGCCGCGTGCGGGACGTCCAGCGCCAGCAGCTCGCCGCTCGACGCGCTCGCCTCGCTCTGGGCGAGGAACGCCAGCACCGCGCGCTTGACGTCGCCCAGCGGCGCCTCGAGGAGGCTCCGGCGCCCCGCCGGCACCTGCAGTCGGAGCTGGCGCCGGCGTCTGCGTCGTCGGCCGCCCTGCACCGTTAGTGGGGTCGCACACGCGCCAGACCGGGTAGACGCGGCCGTACCATACCGGAGCGGCTCCGACTCGGACGGGTCGCTCTCCAGCTCAATGACGACGACGGCGCTCTGTCGGGACGCGCTCCGAGTAGTGAGTCTTGCGCGCGTGGTCGTGCGCCGCGAGGACGACCTGTAAACACCCACCGACCTGCATGTCGTCGCTCGCCAAGGCCTCAAGGCCGCCGCCGCCGCTCGAGCCGGGCCAGCAGCCGAGGAGGCAGCGGCGTGCGAGGCCGTCCACGGCCATCGGGTCGCGTATACTACCCGAGGCGAGCGGTTGGTCCAGTTCCTTGTCGACTCTGTCGCCGCAAAGCGAAGCGGCGAGACGGTGGGGCGTCCTTTCACCACGGCGCTCGGGGGTCGGGGGGCGAGATCCACGCGCGGTCAAGCCCTAGCGTGACAGACGGAGACGCTCGAGGCACTCACGCAAGGGCAGCGGCGGCGGGTCAACAGCATTGGGTGGTTAAGCGCGTCAGTCCAGGTCACTTCCACGAGACGCGGCCGGTCGACTTGATGCGCGCGAACGTCCCGGGGGCGGTCGGCGCGCTGCGGCGCGGCTGCGAGTGCGCTCGGCTCGGCGCCGTCGCCGTGACGGACGGTGCGCCGACGCCGCCGGCGAGTGCGTAGTCGAAGGACGAGCGCAGGCGCTGGAGCGTCGCCGACGCGGCGGGCTCGAGGGACGGCGCGTAGCCCGGGTCGCTCCGCTTGCGCTGCGCCGGGTCCTCGTGCTCCTTGCGGGTCCTCGCGGGCGCCGTGCGGGGCCTGGCCGGGGCCGCCGACGCGCCGGCGCGGTCGCCCAGCGGCTGATCGCTCAGCGACCGCCGCGTCGAGCGCGCCGACAGGCTGCCGCTCTTGCCGCCGGGCGCCTTGGCGGCCGAGCGCGCCTTCGATTGGGAGAAGTCCACGTCGAGGAACACGCGGCGCGGGTCGGCGGCGAGGTAGCTGCCGCCAGGGGCCGACGCAGAGGGCTTGGGCGGCAGCTGGCTCGTCCCGGGGGCGGCGCGCTTAACGGGCGCCTTGCTGGCGGACGCCCGGGCCGCCTTGACGGCCTTGGTAGTCGCGGTCGGCCCGGCAAAGTTGTACGAGAGCCCGGGGTTGGGCGCGGCCCCACCCAGCAGACCGGAGGGCGGGGCGTCCGAGCGCTGGTAGATGCCCGCCACCGTCCGGAGCGACCGGCGCGGCCGCGAGCTCTTGGACGACTGCGTGGCGCGCAGGTACCGCGGCTGCGAGGACGAGGCGCGCGCGCTGGGCCCGCCGGTGGGCGGCAGCAGCTCCACGTCGTCGCGGTCGCTGTCGGCAGTCGAGGCGGACAGGGAGGAGGACGACGGCGGGTCCGGCGGCCCGGCGGCGCTCGGCTTGGGCGCCGAGAACGACAGCGCGCGCATGTTGCGCTTGTGCTGCTGGGCGGTCGCCCTGTCGGCGTTGATCGCCCTGTTGGCGTCGATCGCCGCCGCGTTCTCGAGGCGATCCATCGACGCGGAGGCGGTGCTGCGACTCGGCTGGTCGGTCACTGCCAGGTCTGCGAACGCTTGACGCACGCCGTCGAGGGCGAGGCGACTCTGAGAGCGGGAGGCACGTCAACAAGAGCGGACCAGGCGTGAGAACGGGGGCTCGGACAGGCGTTCGATGCGACCGAGGCGGCGACTGACCGACGCGCCAGGCTGCAGCCGCCGAGACGACTCGCCCAGGGCGTTGGACGCCAGCGCGTTGGACGCCAGCGCGTTGGGCGTCGGGTCCAGCAGGTCGACCCATCCGTTGGCCTGTTCGGGGAAGGGCGAGTGGCGAGCACACGAAGCGCCTGGTAGTGAGCACGACACCATGGCGCCCTCCCCAGTGCTGGCTACAGGCGCAGAGATGGACGGACGCGTACCGGTCGCATGGCGCTGTAGGAGTGGTTGGGCGGGCGCTCGGGCCTCGTCGCGAGCGACGGGTGCTGCTTCCGCTGTCCAAGCCGACGGCGTGAGCACCACGGCTGGTTCATCGGACGCACGGGCCACGTCTCGCGTACGTACCAGCTCGGAGGCGTGGTCGATCCACGTGATGCGCCGCTGGCTGGGTGCCTTCCTCGGCTGCGGCTGCTCCGCCGCCGCCCCGGACGAGTTGAGGAACGTGTGGACGAGCACGGACTCGTCCGACCTGGGGTCGGGCGCGCGCAGGCCCCACTCGTAGAGCTGCTGCTCGGTCGCTTTCGTCGGGAAGCTCTTCTGGATCTGGCCCTCGAGCGCCGCGAGCTGCTCGACGTACGACTCGTGCAGCTTGATGTCACCGCGCTTCATGGCCACAAACTCGTGCGCCTTATCGAGGCCCCAACAGTACTTGACCATGAGGTAGCCGACCATGACACTCGGGCTGCGGCACTGGCCGTCGAGCGAGTGCACGAGCACGCTGTCGGTGCGCTCGAGCGACCGGTCGATCGCCTGGACCAGCCCCATGAACTCGCGGCTCTGCAGGTCGAAGAACGGCCGCTGAAGCACCTCGCCCAGGTCGCACGCCGTGTACGTCAGCCCGAGGCTCTGCTGGAACACGTTGGGCACCTCGCGCGGCACGCAGTTGACGACGTGCGTGATGCCGTTCAGCTGCAGGAACTCGGCGTCCTGCGCAGCGTCCACGTCGCCCATGAAGAGGCCATCCTTGATCTTGGACGACATGCCCACCGCAACGGTGTGCTTCCTCAGGCAACTCTCGGTGCTGACCCGGGGGTTCCTGGGCGGAAAGTGAGACACCAAAGCAACACATCGACCCCACCTCTCCAGGCGCGCACCCCACCGCGCCCAATTCCGCTCCGAGACCAGACCACCGGCGCTGCAGCAGGTATAAATAGGAGCGGCGCTCGATCCGACCCCGGCAAAGGGACTTATTTATACCGCTGACGAGAGAGAGAGAGCCCGGATGCGACGCTCACAAGAACGAGCGCACGAGCTGGAAGTTCTCGTCCGACAGGGCCGCACGATCGATGCGGAGCTGCACCTTGACGACCTCCTCGAAGCCCTCGGAGACCTGGCGGCAGCTGTCCAGTCAGTAGAGAGAGAGAGAGAGAGAGAGAGAGAGAGAGAGAGCGAGCATCGCACGCACCTCCGGCTGCGTATAGTTCTTGTAGAAGCCGTGGATGGCGATGTCCGGGATCTTCTTGCCCGTCGTGAGCGACCGGAAGACGTTCAGGTGCATCGCCAGCGGCTTGGGCACGTCCATCTCGAAGCACCGGACGGGCAGTTTCTGCATGACCACTGCCTGTTCAGCGCTGACGTCCACCCACACGCAAGGGCACACTGCATAGCGATCCGCACCTGGCTCTGCGCGATCGCGATCCACTCCTTCCGCGTCGGCTTGCTCCGGTTCGTCGCGTCGATGACGACGCTCTTGCCGCTGGCCAGCGCCTCGAGACACGCCTTCTTGCAGTGGACGAGGGTGCGGAGCTCGTCCTGGTTGACGGCCACGTAGGTCGGGAAGCTCGCGCTGACGAGGTGGCTCTTGCCCGACGCGGGAGGCCCCGCCAGGACCACGATCTCCTGGTGCTGCTTGGTCAGATCGCTCGAGGCGGGGACGAGCACAGGGCCTGGAGCACCGAAAAGAGCAGCGTCCGCTCTCATCAGGCCTCACCCCGAGTCCCTCGACGGGGATATTGATACAATACGCACGCACGCGCTCACCTGGGCCGACCGGGATGGTGCGCGGGTCGAACCCGATGTCCCACTCGTCCGGGTGCGTGTGGAGGCGCTGCTTGGACGCCAGGAAGAGCGCCTCGGGCGTCACGAAGCGCACGCCCAGGTTGAGCGCGAACTTGTAGTCCGTCGCCGCGAAGTCCTTGGCGCGGCCCGCCGCCTTGGGCCGCCCCGCCGCGTCGCCGCAGTAGAAGATCTCGTCCATGCTGACGGCGCCCTCGGGCCGCAGCGTCTCGACCATGCGGGCCCAGGCGCCGACGCGCGGCTTCCGGTTGCGGTCGGCCCGCGTCGCCAGGAACACGAGCATCGGCAGGTCGAGCTTCTGGACGATGGCCGACACCTTGCGCTACTCGTCGTCGCACACACGGAGGAGCGTCGTCGGCCGTTAGTTAGTCCGCCGAATGTACGGGCAGTGCAGCGACGCGACCGACCGGCCGGCGGCGGAGCTCACCTGCACCTCGGCGGCCGCCACCTTGCCCTTCTCGACGCCGTTCTGGTTGGAGAAGAGCACCAGGTCGTAGCCCTCGGCCAGGAGCTCCGCGAGCTTCCCGGGCACCCGCGTCGGGTGGAGCCACTGCCAGTCGCGCTCACTCTGGGCGAAGCGCTTGCCGCTCTTGGTCACGATCAGCGTCCCGTCCAGGTCAAAGGCCGCCACCTTGACGCTCCTGCCCCCGGCAGCCGCAGCCGCAGCCGCAGCTGGCGGCCGCGCGTCCAGCACCAGCAGCGAGCCGTCCTCGACGCTCTGCCACGGCCGAAAGTGCGGCTTGGCACCCGCTCCGCCGCCCGCTCCGCCGCCCGGACGCGCCACGCCCACGCCCACGCCCGCGCCCGCGCCCTCGCCCGCCGCCACCGCCGCCTTGACGCGCTTCCTTGGCGGCTCGCGCTCCGCTCCGTCGCCTCCACGCTCGGCCGCTAGAGCCACCGCGCCCGAGGCTTTGGCCCGCGCCGGGACCTCGTACGCGGCGGTCGGCAGGCGCGTCTTGCGGGCCGCGCAGTCGCGCACCCACGCGGCCGTCACCACGCGCGCCGCCGGGAAGCGCCGCAGCATGTCGCTGGTGGCGGCCTCGTCCGCCAGCGGTTCCCACGACGCAGCGTCCGGCACGAGCAGCACGAGCTCGCCGGCGTCGGCCGCAGCGGCGTCCACGATCTGCCCCCCGAGCGCCGAGATCAGCGCCGCCTGCGGCTCCCCGTCGGCGCCCTCGCCCTCGCCCTCGACCTCGTCCTGCAGCGCGCGTCGCGCGCCAGGGGCCCACAGCACGAAGCGGTCGCGGAGGAACAGGCGGCGGGGCGAGCGCTGCACGAACGCGTCCATCAGGTGCGCTGCGCTGGTTGGTGCTCTGCGTCGCTTGGTATCTATCTGCGACTCGTGGTGCACGAGTGATACATACATTAGTACGCGCGGGAGGGAAAGCAATGATACACCGCTGACCGACACACACACACTGCGTTTTAGTATAGGAACAGACGGCAGTGCGTACGAAACGACGGGCTCACACTGTTGACACCTCTGATAGACGGTCCGCCCGATTGTTCGCGCCCGACTGTTCGCGTAATAGTCCATAGATGGTACTTTTCCCGCCCGAACCGAGTCAGAACACCCTCCGATAGCTTCAGCGTCTGACCGAAATAGCGCCAACTAACTGGCTCACTGGGATGATGGCATGTAGAGGCGTCAGCCAGCTGGGCCGGTAGAATGTGTGCCACACCGCTACTGCAATAAGGAACTGAAACACCGCGAGCTCCGATCAATCCCAATCCCCAATTAGGGCAAGCGCGTCTTTGCCTCGGCAACTCCCGGGATCGGCGCCAACAGACTGTCCCGGCAAAGGCTCGGTCGTCCGAGCACGCCGGGCTCTGGTCGAGCACCCGCAAGGCGCAAGGCGCAAGGCGCTCAACACTCGCAGACAGCGACCGCGGCAGTCGCGTAATCGCCCGCTCGCCGACTTGCCCCGCCATGCCGCAGCCGCAGGCGCAGGCGCCGCTGCAGGCGCCGCCGGTACGGCAGCGTGGCAACAGCAACGTGGCGGCCTTCCGGCCGTCGGCGCGCTGGCAGCTCGAGAGCTACTGCGGCATCTGCGGCGCGCACTTCAGCTACGTGCGCGCGCGGCACCACTGCCGCCACTGCGGCTTGTCCGTCTGCGGCCGCCACTCGCGCCAGCGCGCCATCGTGCCCTCCTCGCTCTCCACGCAGGCGCAGCGCGTGTGCGACACGTGCTTCCCCATCTGCCGCAACGCGCCGCGCCGCCCGCGCGGGCTCACGCTCGGCGCCCAGCGCAGCACGGGCAGCGACTCGGGCAGCACGACCAGCCGCCGCGTCCGGCACCGGACCAAGTCGGGCCGCGACGCCACCGGCAGCACCTACACAAACGGCAGCGCCAGCGTCAGCGTCAGCAGCAGCAGCAGCGGCGCCGACCGCGTCGACGCGGTCGAGTCGCCGCGCATCCGGCCCCCGCGGACGCTCGACCACCCGCGGCGCGGCGGGGTGATTCCGGCGGGAGCCCGCAAGCGCACGGCCAGCTCGGGCGACTCGGTCCGCAGCTCCAAGCCGCTCGCGTCGCCGCAGTCGGCGCGGGGCCCCCACGCGGCGGCACCCAAGACGCTCAGCATCCGCAAGGCGAGCGACGAGAACCCGTCTGTGTGCAACACGACCACGACGGCCTCGTCCATCGGCACGCTCAGCGAGCTCTCCGTCTCGGACAAGGCGCTGCCGCCTCCGCGCGGCCGGCCGCTGCCGTTCCGGCGCAAGGCCGGCCGCGCGTCGCGGCGCGTGTCGCGCGACGTGTCCTTCTCCAACTTTGCCATCTTCAGCTTCGGGTCCGACTCGGACTCGGACTCGGACTCGGACTCGGAC
>JAADXZ010000586.1:0-17432 GCA_023338055.1 Phytopythium mirpurense | reverse complement strand
GCGGCGCTCACCATAGCTGCTGCGGGGCGCGCGGGTCGATCGAGGCGGTTGTTCCGGGTCGCTGGCGTTGGGGGGAGTGGTGGGGGCGCTCTACCTAGGAAGGCTACCCTACTGACCGCCGGCCGCTCTGAGACTCGCGCGTGATTGCTGCCGTCTATTTCTGCTGTTGAATCCTCGTGGGCGGGCGGGTGGGCCGCGCCGTCGTCCGCCCGTCCACCTCAACAAGAGCGGGCGGTGGGCGTCGGCGGGATCAGGCGACATTTTTTACTTGGTTTTTGTAAGTGGATATCTGCATTTTCAAGTTGCGCAAAGGCCAGGTACAATACTTGGCTTTTGTAAGTGGACCGTCCACTGGCATAGACTGGACAGCAGGGAGCGTTCAAACGATGGTCCGATTGGTGGAAATACACAGCAAAAATATTACTGTGGATTGCAAAAGTCTCTCTGGATACGGAACAAATACTTCTGACAATAATGGAATGATTTTCCGCCCACCGGATCCGTTCGCAGACCTTGTTGCAGTTGCCATCGTGGGGGACAAGTAGGGCTGCGCTCGCGCGAAAGGATACGGCCGCGCCGCCGCTCTGGACTCGGCGTATTGGCTCTCTTCCTGCGCTTGCAGTGACGCGCATGGGCCTGGTCCCCAGCTGAGGGTCCTCGTCGCTCTACCGTCGCTCTAGTACGCCACCTTCCAGCGACCATGCGGGCAGGTGCCTCCTCCTCCTCCCGATCCAATGCGTCGGTTGGTCGCGCGTTCGTTAATAGTGCCCCTTGCGGCGCGTAACGACGCCGACCTACCCAGCTGCTTCTCCCTGTGCCTTCCCATTGCGCTGACGCGCGCTGCTCTCCACCGTTCAGACCCGCAGAGGATGCAGCAATTCGAGCCAGCGACCGACCATCAAGAAGGAGGTTGATCGCACCCACGCACAGGTAGAGAGCGCCGCGCCCTCCCTCCCTCCCTCCCAACCGCCATACCCAGTCGATCCCATACTAACGAGCGTCTTGGCACCTCTAGAGCGCTTCTGAAGCCTGCGAAGGTGCCGAAGTCTGCTGCCGGCCGCCCTCCGGAGCATGTGGCGGTAGTGAAGCAGGCCTTTGCGGTTCCTGGGACACCACCGAGCGGCGGCGCGCGACCTACCGCGTGCTCTTTGGGCAGCCGCTGCTGTCGGCCAAGCAGCGGTGCAGCAGCGCGTCCGTAGTCGCGTCCGAGGCGCCAGCGGCCGTCAAACAGGAGCTGCCAGCGCCGCTCCTCCCGGCCGCCGCTCTGAATCGCCGGCGCAACTCGCTGGAGCTGCTGAGCGCGCTGGACGAGAGCGCGGCGCTGCTGCTGCTGGGCGACAAGACGGCGCTTGAGAGCGAGGACGCGGCCGAGGACGCCATTCTGAGCGAGTTCCCGCCCGTGCTCGAGCTGGCGGCCGCCGTCGAGCTGCAGGACGCGGACGACCTCCTGCTCTTGGAGGTTGACGGGGACGAGCCCGCCGAGGGGCTGGACAAGCGGTTGGGCGCTGAGGCGGCGGCCGGACAGCCCACGGACGCCTTGTCGACTCAGGCGGGCGGGCGGCAGGGGGACGCGCTGCTGCTGCCGCTGCAGCTCGCGCAGCCCGAGGACCTGGACGAGTTCCTGCGGCTGATCGACGCCACCGACGCGCTGTCGGCCGCGACCAAGCGCCCGGCGGCGGTCCACCAGCCGCCGGTCGACGCGGCCAAAGGCGTGTCCGTGGCGCTCTGACCGACACAGCAGTAGCCGTATCACAACAAGAATGGAGGCTTCTTCCAAAGCTGGCAGTGCAGCATTCAACGACACTGTGTGAGAGAGAGAGAGTTCATGTAAGCGATAGATACCTGCACCACGGCCATGAAGGCGGCAGCGGCTCCGCTCGTGGGTAGGCCCGCGCCTCACGCGCTGGTGTAGCCGACGACGACGATCTCCGGCGGCTGCTGCTGGTTGAACACGTCGACCTCTTCTCCGTCGTCGTCCTCGTCGTCTCGCCCGCCGCCAGCGCTCGCGCCAGCCGCCTCCGCGCTAGCGCCGTCGCCGGCCTTGACGCCCCCGAGGAGGCTGTCACGCTCGGCCACGTAGGGCGCCACGCCACTCTGGAGCGCGCCGCCCCTGGAGAAGAGCGCCCGCCAGCCCGCGACGCTCGACCCGCGGGCACCGAGGCGACTGTCGTGGCGGTGCCGGAAGCGGTGGAGCACGACGCCGATGACGAGCACCTCCCAGAGGACGGCGAGCAGGAGGTCGAAGAGGAAGAGGAAGAAGAGCGACGTGCAGAAGCTGCGCGGCAGCTCGAGCACGCCCAGACTCGTGTCGACGCCCACCGTCTGCGTCGTCGACTGGCTCTCGTAGCTGAAGAGCTGCACCTGGAGCACGAAGAAGAGCACGACGAGGTAGGCGACGAACGGCCGGTTCGAGTGCAGCGGCTTGCGGAACACGTCCTGCAGGTTCAGCACGAGCGCCACGACCCAGTACTGCAGGTGCCCAAAGAGCCACAGCACGCTGTTCTCGTACGAGTGCTGCGTCAGGTCTTCAGGCTCGCCGGGCACGAACACGTAGCACGGCGCCTCGACGCCCGCCGTCTCGTTACCCGCGCTTGTCGCCGCCCTCGAGAGCGCGTAGGCGTCGGCGGCCGAGCAGAACCAGCTCTTGGCGCGCGCCGCCGAGATGGCGATGCCCAGGCAGACGAAGAAGACCATGAGCTGGCCCGCGAGCGAGAGCACGATACTTGGCGCGAAGAGCGTCTTGGCCGGCAGGTCGCGCGTGAGGCCGGTCGCGGCGGCCGTGCGCACCATGAGCACCGAGAGCCCAAAGACGAGGACGAGGTCGTCGAAGAGGAACTGGCTGTCGCTCATCTGCGACGACGCGTCCATCATGAGCGACGACATGGTCACCTGGATGACCGAGTAGAGCACCATGTACTTGAAGGCCACGAAGGCCGTGCTGAGCGCGCACCGGCCCTCACGCAGCAGGTCCACGACGTCCGTCAGCAGCTTCTTGCGGCTCGTGAAGGGCGCCACGATCGACGCGTCCGCGTCCGACAGCGCCACACCCACGTGCGCCGCCTTGAGCGCACCGCAGTCGTTGGTGCCGTCGCCCACCATGCCGACGACCTTGCCGCGCTTGATGAGCGTCTCGACGATCCACGTCTTTTGCTGCGGGCGGATGCGCGAAAAGACCTTGGCATGCAGCACCACGTCCTCCACGAACGCGGCCGGGTGGGCGCGGATCAGGCGCGCGAGCGCCGCGCCCGTCAGCGCGAACTCGCTGTGGTCCGCGAGCGCCATGAACGTCTTGTCGTCCAGCGGCGTCCACTCGGGCGCGGCCGTCGTCGCGAGCTCGTCCACGTCGGCGAACATGGCGGGGCCGTCGCCGTCGCCATTGCCATGCGCGACGTCCACAAGCAGCACGTTGGCCTCGAGCTCCATGTTGACCTTGCGCGCGACGTGGATGGCGGTGAAGGCGTTGTCGCCCGTGATGATGCGCACGTCGACGCCCGCTTCCTCGAGCGTCGAGATGACATACGGCGCCTCCGTCTTGATCTTGTTGAGGAAGAGCACGAAGCCGACAAAGCTGAGCCGGCACTCCATGGCCTCGCGCACGGGCACGTCCGCCGTGACGGGGAACGTCTTGGACGCGAGCGCCACGACGTAGTAACCCTGGTACGAGTACCCGCGCACCTTGTCCATGTAGTTGGGCGGGACCGTCGCGGGGTTGCAGATCCCGCGCAGCGCCTCGGGGGACCCCTTGGTGTAGACGACCCGCTGGCCCGTCTCAAAGTCCTCGATCAGCACCGACGAGCGCTGCAGCGACGCGTCGAACAGGTAGCGCTTGACGACCCCGAAGGTCTTGCCGATCGGGGACGAGATGAGGACCGAGAAGGGCGCGTTCGGCGTGTTGCGCCGGTGCACGTTCGTCTCGATCGAGTATTCGGTCGCGCGAAACATGTCTCGCTCGAGCGCGTAGCCCGTGACGTGGCCGTCGCGCTCGTTCAGGCTGTGGCAGGTCGCGAGCCCGACGATCGCGCTCACCGACAGCACGTCGACCTCGCTCTGAAGCCCGAGGAACACGGGCGAGCCGGACGCGCACTCATCAACGCCCTGGAAGTCCAAGTGGTCGGTCGACAGCGTCCCCGTCTTGTCAAAGCAGAAGCAGTCGAGGTGGCCCGCGAGGTTGACGCGTTGCGAGTTGATGCAGAAGATGCCGGACGCCTCGAGCCGCGTGAGCGCAAAGCCCACGCCGATCGTGAGGACGAGCGGCAGCGCCGGGGGCACCGCGATCGTCACGAGGTCGAGCGCCGACACGATCGCTTCGCCAGTGCTCACGTCCGCCTGCGACTTGCTGGCCTGCACGAGCCGCTTGACGAACGCCAGCACGGCCACGACCGACAGCGCGGCCATGAACCGGTAGCTGTCGCGCTCAATCTTGAAGTGGATAGGCCGCGGGTAGAGGATGGAGCGGAAGAGCTCGCCCTTGGACGTCGAGAAGCCCGTGCACAGCACCACGCCGCGGCTCGAGTGGTCCGCCTTGGCCGTCAGCACGGTCGAGCCGGCGTACAGCACGCTCTCCTTGGCCGTCGTCTTGAGCTGAGTGTCGATCATGCGGACGGCAGACCTGTCCTTGGTGAGCTTGCTGCTTGTACCGCTCGTGCTCGGCCGGCTTGGCTGCAGCATCTGCTTGGTGATGGGGATCGCTTCACCAGTGAGCGTCGACTCGTCGGCGGTGCACTCGCCCGAGATCATGACCATGTCGGCGGGAACGAGTCCTTCCTCCACGACGACGATGTCGCCGACGACCAGCTGCGTGGCGTTGATGGACTGCACGTGCTGGTCGCGCACCACCTTGACGCTCGCGTCCATGCGCACGAGGTCGTGCAGCCTGCGGTCGTTCGAGACCTGCGAGTGCACCTCCCACGCGATCGAGATGGCCGACAGGATCAGGATGAGCACCGCGTACGTCGTGTAGCTCTCGCTCAGCCAGATGACGGCGCTGGCGACCTGGAAGAGGTAGAACGGGTGCAGCACCTTGCGCAGCAGCACGCGCGCCCAGGGCTGCGGCGACAGGTTGATCTCGTTCGGGCCGCATACCTCTAGCAGCTCCGCCGCCTTGGCTCCGGTATACCCGGACGCGCCCCCAGCGCTGCTGGTACTCGAGGGCGAGGGCGAGAGCGACGTCCCGCTCGCTCCAGAAGCGTCCGCGCCTCTGCTGCGCCTCTCCACGTCGTCCAGCCGCTCCTGCAGCTCCGTCTCGAGCCGCAAGAACTCGCGCGTCTTGGCGTCGAAGTAGTGGCGGCTCTTGCGGAACTCGAACCAGCGCGCCGTCGTGCGGTCCGACGGGAGCACGAGCGTCTCGAGCTTGCATTCCTCCCACACGAACCGCTGCCTGCGGGGCGGCGGCGAGGCGTCCCTGGCGGTCGAGGTCGTCTCGGCCAGGGTCCCTCGCGGCGTGGCGTCCGCCGCTATCCCCTTGCCGCCGCCCGACCCGTCCGACGGGACCGCCACCTTGACCAGCACGTAGTCGGCGTCCTCGATCGTGGCCACCTGCGTCTTGGTGAGCCGCGTGTGCCACTGCGGCAGCCACGAGGCCGCGACCGGCAGCAGGCCGGCCGTGAGCGCGCCGGCCGCGAGGAACAGCGCGCGCTGCGTCGCGCTCGCCTTGAAGAAGAAGACCTGCGCGAACTCGGGCCTGCTGGTCGCGAGCACCGGCGGGAGGACGCTCGAGCCAGGTCTCCGCGCCATCAGCTCGCCTGTGGGCTCCATGGCGCGCTGCTCGGCGTCTGTGGCGGTTGTCGAGGCGGAAGAGCGCGAGTGAGCCGCGTTGGCAGCGTCCAGAAGCGCCCGCGACTCTCGCGAGGCCATACAGGCTCGCACGCGGCGCTCGAATTAGCACCGAGGAGCGACGAAGAGAGGAGGCTTTGCTGTTAGGAGAGGGAGTAACTAACGGCCGGGGGGCTATTTATGGCCGCGAGTTGAAGCGCTGGGCGTGCGAGAGGGTCGAGGCGCGAGTGGAGAGGCGCGTGGGGCCGCGGAGGGAGGAAGAGACGCGTCGTTAGCGAGCGAGCGAGGAAGGAGCTGCTTCGTACCCGCATGCATAGTGTTGTTGAATGAGCGGCTCCTAAAGGTTGCAATCTTGCTCGACAGACATGTATAGTGTATAAACATCCTGATCTATAGATGCATACTATAGTTGACGTAATGACGTGAGGTAATGGACAGGACAATGTTGCAAACGGTCGCGAGCGTCGTACCACGGGCGGGAAGCTACGGGTTCACTATCGGGATCGGCGCTGGCGATGGAGGACTTGGAGACGTCGGCGGCGCTGGCGTTCCACGGCGTCGAGTACGTCGTGACGGTGGGCGTCGAGCGGCAGGAGCTGCTTCTTCAGGTGGAGGTGGAGGACGCGGCGGCGGGCGTGGCGAGCTCCGGCGGCAATGGCAACGGCAATGGCCACCATGCCGCGACCGGCTCCTCCGCTGGCGACTGCTGGACGGCGCGGTTCCCGGCGGCGTGTGCGGAGGCTTCTCCTCGCTATGCATGGGGATAATAGCTCATGGTGGAGCGCCTGACGCGTGTGGCTGGCGCGCAGACATTGAGGAGCTGACGCGCAAGACGGGCAACTACAAGCGCTTCCCCGTGTTCGTGAGCATGCTGCTCTCGGCGCTCGCGCACCGCAGCGACGCCGTGTTCATCGACCTGCTGACAGCCGCCGACCTGGTGCGATGGGATCAGTACGCGCGCTGCCATACAGTGCCGCGCATGAGTCGCTGACGGTGGAGCGCGTGTGATGGGAGGGCAGGAGCTGTACCGGAAGCGCAAGATGGGCAAGGCCGGCGGCGGCAGCAGTAGCGACGCCTTTGGCGGCTTGAGCATGCCCGGGAACGGCAGCGGCGGGAGCAACAAGCGGTACCTGATACTAACGTACGCGGTCGAGTT
Organism: Phytopythium mirpurense; assembly: GCA_023338055.1. Lineage (NCBI taxonomy): Eukaryota > Oomycota > Peronosporomycetes > Pythiales > Pythiaceae > Phytopythium > Phytopythium mirpurense. The sequence goes on along the minus strand of JAADXZ010000586.1, from coordinate 10,504 downwards.
CGACCGCGTGCACTACCCGCTGCCGCTGGCGCTGGTGCAGACGCCCACGCCCGACGTGTTGCAGCGCACGATCCGCCGCCTTCGACAGGTCAGCGCGCCGTCGAAAAGCGCGACCGGGGCGTGGCTACAGCTCCTCACACTGCTTAATGTCGCGCTCCCCAGGCGCTGGCGACGAGGATCGCGGACCCGCACGGCGAGCGGCAGCTTGCGGACGAGAACGCGGCGCTCCGCGAGGAGAACCGGTGCCTCAAGAGCACGCTGAAGCAGTATTATGGCGCTGGCGGCGGCGCGGCCGATGCTGAGAACGCCGATCCGACTAGTAACCACGATAAGCTGTACCTGCGCAAAGATCCTTCGTCGATCGACTTGCAACGTGAGCTTGAGGTACGAGTGCGTTGCCGACGCGCCAACTCCTAACCGGTGTGGGTGAAGCTGCTTACATGTGCTGCTGCGTCTCTCTGTATACATGCCCCCCCCTGAACATGTAAACCCAGGCATCGATCGAGGAGAACAAGGAGCTGCTTGGGATCTACCAGCACTATCGGGAAGAGACGACGCAGGAAATGGCGCGACTGAAGGCGGAGATCAGGTGCAAAGAGCGCCACTCGCCATGGCACAAGCAGCTTATACCTGCTCTGCTGTATTTCCTAACGGCACTGTGCTCATTGCCTTGCGGTTTGATAGACAGCTGAAGGCGCCGAAAGCCACTGACGAGGACGTTGACCGCGCAAGCTTGGCGGGTCTAAGTCAGGCACTCGAGCAAGAGCGCCTGGATGCCCGCCGCAAGCTGGTACGTCGCCTGCTCGCATCCAATACGCGAGTGAAGGCACTCATGCTTTTGTGTCCTGGGCGTGAGTAGAAGGAGAGCAGCGACACAATCGAGGAGACGCTAGAGGAGATGGTCAAGATGAAGGCGCAGCTCGAGGGGACGCAGCTCAAGAACCGCGAGCTCATGCGCCAGGTCGCTATACTCCGAGCAAAGGCTGGCGACCAGAGCGATACGGTCTCCTCAAGTCCGAGCGGAAGACGTGGCGTTGGCGCGCCGACTCGACGACCAGCAAACGCGACTCAACAGCGGTTTCCTCAGTCTCGAACAACACCAACTCGCGGTCGGGGCGCGCTCCCGGGTGGCCTGTTGCAGCAGCAAGCGCGGAAGCCGTCGTCGTTCGGTTATCGCTCGTCCGATGACGAGCGTGAGTCGAACCATTCGTCCACTGAAGGTCGGAGCAAGTATAACCCGCCTCGCCAGACACAACAGCAAAGGCGCGTCTTCAGGCGGTTTGATCCGACGGCGTACCAACTTGACAAGGAACGCAAGCAGCAACAGCAGCGGTCTCGGTCTCCAGCTCCAAGGAACGCTCCAGGGCGACGCAATCCCTCGATGAACGGAGGAGGAGGATACGCGTCCGACAGCTCCGCTGGTGGCGGGTACTCATCGGCCGATTCCCGCGGATCCAACGCCTCTTCACGGTCAACGCAGTCGCGTGGACGGCTATCAGCGCAACGGCAACGAGAGATTGACGCGCGTCTTGCGTCACCGAAGAGGGCGCTTGCCGCAGAGACGGCGCGGCTGCCTCCACGGTTCCGCTCGCCGATGACAAGACCGCAGGCAATGACCTCTCCGCCGATGCATGGACGCTCAACGAGCCGAGGGCGGTCGCCGTCGTCTGCTCGGTCGGTCGATGCAGCCCGCAGTGTCAAACGCAGCGCGTCTCCGGCGCCAAGTGCTGCCTCTGTCGGTCGAGGCCAAAGTTCGTGGAGCAGGAAGGGAGCGACAGCCAGTCGGAATCGGAAAGGGGACGGCGGGAGTGACGTTGTCGGGCGTGATGCTAGTAGCGCCAACATGGCCAGAGACGGATCCCCTGTCACGCATCCAGTGAACGCGTCCGTGGGTCCGCAGCGACGACGGCAGCAACAGCAGAACCTTCAGCAGAAGCAGCGTGCGCTTCTCATGGACACGTCCATGGACTCGTTCAGCGACATTGACGACCGGTTGACCGCGCTGCAGCAGTTCCTCAAAGAGGCCAAGCAAGGGACTGGAGGCGGTGGGGGCGCTTCAACTACCCGTCCAGGCGCTTCGACGTCCAATGCGCCGTCTCCGCGACGTCCGCGCGACTGACCAAGAGGCTCCGATCGATGGATGGGTAAGATCAAAGGCTGCTGTTTCTATTGTTTTGTTGATCTACCCGGGCGATGGCCACGTTGGGTCGGCTGTCCAGAGGGAGGGCGAGCTCAGCTTGATGCGAGCTCCATACTACTGGCATGAAGCGTCACATCCAGTCGCAGTAGCTGCCGTACTCGTCGACCCGTGGAGTACTGGCGATCGCGGGGGACGGCAGCAAGGACCCTGCGTACTCGTCGTCGAACGTGTGGAGCAAGTCGTGGCCGGACAGCACGTGCGGGAAGGCGTTGGTGCGTCTTGGAGAGGGCTTGGGCGGCGACTTGAGGCGATCCTGGGACGGCGTCGCGACCGGACGGGGAGTCCGTTGGGCCGCTTTCTGCTCTCCATGCAGCGCCGATCGGTGCGGCGCGTCCTTGGGACTGGCGTCGTACTCGCCGTCGTCACATGCGCCCGCCGCCTCGTCCTGCAGCAGCTGGTCCAGCTTGAAGCTCGATACGAGATGGGCGCCCACGGACGAAGACGAGAGGGGGGCGAGGGACAACGGGGAGGCGGAGGAGGCGCAAGGCAGCGCGAGCGATAGGGTCGGTGCGAGCGCGGCGCTCGGCGGCCCGGACGACGACATAGAAGCTGGGAACGCGACGGGCTGGAAGGGTTGCTCGCGCAGAGGCGACGGCCGCCAGCTCGCGAACGTCGGCGTCGACAGCGCCAAGCTCGGATCGATCGTCGAGTGCGTCGAGCGATGGCCAGCGGCTGCGGCGGTGGGGCTGCTGCTCTGAGACGACGACGATGACGCGCAGGATGAGGACGGGCCTGTGGACATGTCGCTCGCGGCGGCGGCAGCAGCGGCGGCGGCGAGCTTCTGCGCCGCGCGAGACTGCTTCTGCAGGTACTTTTGCGCGTGCGTGCGGATCTGGACGAGGGTGCGCGTGACCACGAGCGACGAGATCTTCTTCCACGACCGGCCGTAGAGCTTGAGCCCCTCGAGGAAGAGCTCGTGCTCCTTCTTGGTCCACCGGCCGACGTGCGTGGCCGTCGCCGCAGCGGCCGCGACGGGCTTGGCGGCCGGCGCACACGCGTAGATGGCTGCGTGGTCGACCGCGTCGCTTGGAGGCTGCGCGTCCGAGAAGACGTGGAAGTGCTGCGGCGGCGGACACAAGTCGGCCCTGCGCTTGTGGCTCCGGTGCTGCCGGCCCGGCTTGCTGCTCGCCAGCAGCAACACCGAGTCGACTCGGTGCTGCTGTTGGAGCTGCTGCTGGTGCCGGTAGAACTGGAGCTGCTGCTGTGCCGCCGATACGGCGTACTGACCGCCGTGGGCCGCGTGGAACGGTGCGCTCGGCATCAGCCCGTGCTCTGGCTTGACATACGCGTGCGCGAGGAGCTCCGGGTGCTCGCCTCTCCAGGAAGCCAAGTGGTGGTCGTGCACCAGCGGCGCGGCGGCGGCGTCCTGGAAGCCGTAGTCGAGCGAGTGGACGAGTCCGTCGAGCCCGCCAGCGCTCGCGTCGAAGCCTAGGAACTCGTCCCAGTCCCTCACCGTGGCCGTCGCCGGGTCTTCCACGTGCTCGCCCCGCGCTCGGAACGAAGGCGTCTGCGTCAGCATGGCGTGGAGACCAGTCGGGGCGACGAGGAGACGGGCGGAGCGGCCAGGAAGCTAGTGGAATCGCGCGCGCAAACCCACAGTGAGCGCTGTCCGCGCCGAGTGTCAAGCGTGCGACGGCGAGCGCCCAACTTGGCGCGGCGGTGGACCGCGCTAAGGATAGCGACGGCCGGTAGCAACCCACGCGCGCGCTAATTTGGCCGCCGGGGGCTCGGTTCAACCGCGGTGGGGCGGCAGGAATAGCTACCCAATAGCTACCCCACCCCGTTCGGCGCCGCTGGCGGGCCATGGCGCGGGTATAAATACCCAGCGACTCGGGATCCTGGACTGGCCAATGGCGCGCGCGGCCTCGCGGAACGTGGGGCGGCGTCCGAGAGATGGAGAACGTTCCCCACGCGGTCTCTTGTCGGCTCTGTCAACGAGGAGCAGCCGTCGAGGCCGATGCGACGCGCGAACTCGGGCGAGAGCTGAGCTGATGCTGTGGTTTGTAGCTGTGCTGCCGAGGCAAGCGTCAAGGACGCTGGCCCAACGATGGATGGGCTGCAAGGCAAAGGGGGGAAGAGCGACTGGCGCGTCTACAGTATCGACGCCACCGTGACGCATGTCGCGCGGACAAGCCGACTGAAGCGCAGCTATTACTTCAGTGCGTTGGAACCAGGGCCGCGTGGTCTGTCCAGCGCATCATGGCCGTCGTTCGATGGCTTGTGCGCGTGACGCAAAAGATGGTCGGTCCACTACAGTGCATTGGCCAGCCAAGTCGGTCGGTCGGCAGGAGGGAGCGGCAAGGACCCCAAGTCTCTCTTCTCTCGGCAAGAGGGAGGGCGAGAGCGAACAAGACGGAGCGCGCCCCGGGTGCATCCGATCATCAGTGGATAGTGCATCGCCGACTCGGATAGCGTGAGGGATCCCGCGAGGGCCGCTCCATGCGCGCGCACGCACGCACGCCCCGGTCGTGTGGCGCAGCTCGTCGCTCGACATCCTGCGCAGCTCGCGGGTCGCCGGCCGAGAAGCGCTGAACGACAGACAGACAGACAGACAGACACGCCACTCTACCTGCGTGACGTGGCGTGGATCTGCTCGGCATGGCCCGGTGCACCACCACGAGAGTGACCATGTCGTGTCAACGTAGCGACTCAAATCGTTGACAAGCGGACAGAGAGAGAGAGAGAACATTGGGCGACCGGACGGCGTGACGACAACGACGACGAAAGCAGCAGCGAAGGGACTCGTTGAAGCCTCGGCGTACAGTACAGTCTCTCGTCAAATGATGCCGCCACGTGAGGTGAGGAAGGAAGCTTGGGCGAGAGTTGGCGAGGGATTTGCCAAGAACGACGTCATGGCCAGCGACAAGTGTGGGTCTCAACATGGTGCCCTTGAGGTATCTACAGAGTGTATCGATACTGTCCCCTGGTGGGCACTGCAGAGCAGCAACCAATGGCCACCGGGCTCGGGTCCCGAGTGGCCACCAACCGATGATATACAGTAGTCGTCGGGCCCAGCAGTCGGACAGCCACCGGAGACTCGCGGCTGGTTTCCTGGAACCGACTCGCCCCCGTCGCCGCTGGTCATATCCATACGTTATCCGATAGGAGAAGAGGGTGCGACGGTCGCGACCAAGAGAGTGATACGCCGGCGCCGCGGCTTGTGGCTGCGAAGCTGCGCACGTATCGAGTACCGGTACTACGGTAGTATGCGTGGGTCCTGGGCCGACCAGTGTGCTCTACAGAGGGTCCACGGCACATGGGGTGGTCTTGCTAAACGGCTGACGGACAATGGGAGGCGCCGCCTTCGTATGGTAGGGTCGATCGCGCCAAATTGTGGCGGTCCTTGGCGTCATAACAGACGCTGGGCCGGCGGCGGGGGTTACACGCGCCTCATCTGGTGAGTTCGGCATAGTTTCTCCAAGTGACCCCTCTGGCTCTGATTTGGCGTTGAAGATGGCAATTATGACGTTTTTTTAGAGGACGCGCTTGCATGCAGCCGCAGCATGTCGCTTTCGATCCACTGTCGAGCCAGAGGCGATGCACATCCTGTCGGGCGTTGTTGACACAAAAAACGTCGAAATGGTTTCTGAACCGCGATCGCTCTTCATCCATTGCTGTATGTCCGTGCCTGGACGTTTCGAGTGGTGGCAATTGTCTATATCAAAACGTACAGTTGTAGAGCGATGGCCTGCGTGCACGAGTCACTCGGCAGAAGCCGACGCCAAGGCCGCAGCAAAGCGAGGGGGTCGGACCATCCCCGGGCGTTCATTTTTACGGCTTTGGGCGGTTCTCGCCCGCCGTCTACCAACTGCATACAGTATTGCAGTGTTTGGAGCGAAGACGAGTGCTGGCGCGCGTCAACGTCGAGCGCCTTTAGCGCCTTTAGCGGGCTGCGAGACGGCGCCGTCACTGGCCGGCGTCAACCGCTGATGGGGGTAGTATTGGCCGTACAGTATGTACAGTACCCGGGCGCTTCAAGCAGTTGCGGCGGGCACCGTGGCACTCGTCCCCAGGGCCACAAACGCTGCTGTGTCGGAATGCAAGGGCACTTGGCAAAGTGACTTGGCATTTGTATGTGCGATCCGTCGTCCCGCGCTTATTCGCGCGTCGACCGGACGAAAAGGTGCACGGTCATAAAGCAGGCCGATTTGCCGTATAGGAACTAGATTAGAATGTATACTGGCGCTCCGTATGGAGTCAATTTGCATTTCGATACATTTTTAGATCCTCGCTCTAAAAAGCGCTGGGCTCTAAAAAATTGTCGACGGCGTTGTCAGCAGCTGGTCACCCAAGATGTGGCTCACAGCGCGCCGCCTGTCCGGCACGGCGCCACCTCTGCCTTGGTCGTTGAACCCGGCCTCGCTCTATACAAACGCCAAGTGGTTTGCCCCGCGGCTCTGCCCATCCAGCACAAAACGACACGACCGACTCTGGCGGGGTCTCACTCGATGGCGCGGTGGTGTGTGTGTGTGCGTCCTCATTCCCGGATTTACCGTATTTCCCCCACGCACGCGCCGCCCTCCACCGCCGCGTACTGTACTGCACGGTCACTACAGAGTCTGTAGTACAGACCCCCCACCCCCTCAAACACACACACTACGTACCTAGTACATCCCTAGCGGTCCTACCGCCACCGTCGACCGACCATGCCCGGCCTCAAGCCCAAAGCGAGCGCGCGGCGCAACGTCAACCGCGCGCGCTGCCAGTTCGGGGACTGCGACAAGTTCGCGCAGACCCGCGGGCTGTGCAAGGCGCACGGCGGCGGCTCGCGCTGCCGCGACGCCGACTGCAACAAGCTGGCGCAGAGCCGCGGACTGTGCATCGCGCACGGCGGCGGCCGCCGCTGCCAGGCCGAGGGCTGCGCCAAGCTCGCGCAGAGCAAGGGCTTCTGCATCTCGCACGGCGGCGGCCGCCGCTGCACCTTCGCGGGCTGCGACAAGTTCTCGCAGGTCAAGGGCCGCTGCAAGGCGCACTCCAAGCTGCTCGCCGCGCAGGCCCCGCCCTCCCCTCCCAGCTCCTGCATCGCCTGCGCCGGGACACCGCCGCCCAGCGCCGCCCTACCTACCACCGCCGCCATGTCCCCGTCCAAGTCCAAGCTCAGCATCGACTTCCTCGTCAACCCAAGCGGCAGCCAGGGCGAGCCGCCCAAGCTGCCCTCCGTCTCCTTTGGCCTCGCGTCATGGCAGACTCGGGGGCAGCCGCCGCCGGTCCTGGCGCTGCCCAGCCGCTTCAGAGCCCCGCGGATGCCCTACCAGCCTCAACCGGCCGCCCTCGAGGCGCCGCTCCACCGCCACGGCCGCTCGCTGCTCTCCTTCCTCGAGCCGAGCCGCGCGCCCGTCCCCCGCCCTACACTGGTGCTGCCGCCGCTCGCGCTCTACCACTAGACGATGTGGGGCGCGAGTCATCCGTCGCGCCGTTCGATTGTCAGAAGAGCCGGGCTACTGTATTTAACCCGCAGGGTCTCCGTGTAAACTAGCAAAACAAGAGCCGCAATACCACCACCAACCTCCATGTCCATGTCCATTTACTTTCCATTTTGTCTCGCATTTTGTATAGCAGTATGAAATCAGCATGATGGGTGCACTAATAGAAACGATACTGTATGCTCGCTCATCCATGGGGTCGCAACAAGAGCGGATTACAATGCGGCTCGCCTTGCAAATGGAGATGCCCTACGTACGGGGAAAATGGAGAAGGGCGTGCGATATGAACTCTCATGGGAGGTTACGTGACCGTCAGCGGTTCCAGCTTCGACAGAAGACCGAGTCGCCGTCGGGCGCCACAGGAAAGATCTTGGCGAGAATACAGTACCCTGTCCAAATGAACCCACCACCATCACCGACACTATCAAATGTTGAAAACCTCATATGATGGTACTTATTTCGATCGCAAGCTGCAAACACGTTGAAAACCAATTCCGCACAAGATCTTACTTTCGAAATCACACCATCTTTCGTCATTCACCATCACTCACATTATCAGATCTCTTCTGCATGACCGTCACTCTTTTCGCACCCAAGCCAAGAACACGATCGTGCCGGTAGAGGAAGCCCGCCGCACGCCATTCCCAGTTCTTCTTCTTCTTCTTCGCCGACCACACGAAGGCCCAAGAACGCCCCGGACTCGGTCGGTATCTCGATGGGTGGCGTGTCCGAAGACCAAGAGACGGCGCCCACGCTCGCCGCGGACGTGGAGCTGCTGCCGGCGCGCGTGATGCTGGACGACGCCAGCCGCTGGAGCCGCGCGCTGGACGGCGACCTCGCCAAGGAGGCGGTGGTGCTCGTGGACAACGAAAACGAGGACCCGGACCTGGTGGGCATCTGCCAGATCTGCATGGACGTGGTGCCCAAGCGGCAGGTCGTGACGCGCGTGTGCGGCGCCGAGTGCCTGGCCGAGGTGTGCGCACAGTGCCTCGTGCAGCACGTGATCGCGACCGTCTACTCGTTCTACCCGGGCGTGCTGCCCAAGGTGCGCTGCCCGATCTGCCTCACGCTGCTCAACAAGAGGCAGTGGCGGTGCTTTGCCGTGCCGAGCTTGAAGGAGGACGACAAGGGCGAGGAGGAGGAGACGGCGGAGACGGAGCCGGCGGTGGACGAGCAAGGGGGCGGCGCCGGGGAGAACCAAGGCGACGACGCTACCTCGGCCGCCGCGACCTCTGAGGATTCTGATGCACGCGACGCAGAGTCTCAGAGCGCTGGCCGCGAGTCTGATTCCACGGCCACAGCGGACTCAGAGTTTGACTCGTCTGAGGACTCGGGAATTTCTGAGACGGCGCCTGATACCTCTGATACGGCCGCCGCCGACGCGCAACAGGCCCAGCAGCCAGCGGACGAGTGGGTCGACGACAATGCGCATGTGCTGGAGAAGTACGAGACGCTGTGCCGCCAGAGCTGCGGCTTCCAGTCGCCCTGCTGCCACGACACGGACTACACGATGCTGCCGCCGACGCCCGCGCGCAAGCAGGCGGCGGCTGTCGTCGCATTGCTCGCGCCGGAGCAGCAGGCCGCGCTGCCCGAGCTGCTCTCGCTCCTGCGCGCCTTCTGCTTCCACCGCGAGGAGACGGCCGTGCTGTACGACCGGATGACGGCGCTGTTTGCCGCCCGGACGGCCGACATGCTGACGCTGCTGCTGCCGCGCATCACGGACGAGGAGCGGCGCGCGACGCTGCTGCTGCACCACCTCTTCCTGCACCCGAACGCGGTGACGCGCTGCTGCGGCGAGCCCGTGTGCTTCAAGTGCAAGGCGAGCGACCACCACGACGGCGACTGCAACGACTTTGTCGAGGAGGAGAGCGTGCTCGAGTGCCGCGGCTGCCACGTGACGCTCGTCAAGGTGGACGGCTGCGACACGGTCGCGTGCCTCTGCGGCTACTCGTTCAGCTGGCAGGCCGAGGTTGACCAGCGGCGCACGCAGCGCCGGCAGCTCGCGCCCGCGGGCGACCGCGAGTTCGCGCAGTGGAGGCACTGGCATCGGCGCCTGGCGTCCAGCTTTGGCGAAATTGGCAGCGTAAACGAGACGATGCGGCAGATGCGCCTCGCCCGCATGCTGCGCGACCACCGCGCGCTGCTCCAGCGCGTGCTGCTGGCTCGCATCTTGCGCAAGCGGCAGGCGATGAAGAAGCAGCTGACCGCGGACGCCAGCGACGCCGTCGTGGTCGAGAGCAACGCCGAGCCGGGCGCGCCATGATCCATCAGGCGTGCCTGTATGTGTCTGCATGTATTTATCCCGTGGCACAGTAGTTGGTACAGACAGTAGCGTCTTTATACGCCCAAGCAATGCACAACCCCTCATGCCTGTCATGCAGACGCACTGTAGAGCGCAGTACAAATCGAGAAAACTGAAGTTTAGAGAGGACCGGCTGGAGCTCTTCAACTTGTGGCTAGCAGCTCCTCCATTACACAGTGAGAGCAGTCATGCGCCATGTCACAGATGGCCCGAGCGCCCCGGCCCAGGACCCGAGAGCCTGTTCGCTCGCTGGCGCCGGCGGAATCTTCAACAAGATTCGCGAGCCATAGCGTCGGCATCTCGGCGGTCTATTAGTCCGCGGCGGCACAAAGTCGATGTGTACAAAAGAGGTGAAGGCGCGCGAGGTGATGCACTTTGCGGTGCAAAAGTTATCATTAGTACCCCGAAACGAAAGAGACGGTAGGCAACGGTCGACGAGAATCAGAACAGGAACACACTCTCTGGCCACCGCGCTGGGACGTTGCGAGAGCTCCATCCAAACTGCATGGAGATAGATCTCCTCACGCACTATTCTTTGAAATGCGCAGCGTTCTGTACTGGACTGTACACTACATAGCG
>JAADXZ010000585.1:0-17441 GCA_023338055.1 Phytopythium mirpurense | reverse complement strand
GGGCAGGTACGCAAACCACTCTGCCCAGTCGGCATGCTCTGTGCGTGGCGCAGGGACAACAACAAGCTTTGGCGTTAGGTCGACGGTAGACGGGAGGGAAGTCTTCGCCTTCCGCTTCTTTCCGCGTTTTGCACTCTTTCTTAAAGAGACTGATCCGGCCTCCATGTCCTCGTCATCGTCCACGCCTCGTCCATGTCCTCGTCTTCATCGTTGTCGCCGTCGCTTGGGACAAAAGCATCGTCGTCCGACGAATCACCGCTGACATGGCTGCCCGATGCACTGCCCGATGCGCAGCCTGATGCGCTGCCCGATGCGCTGCCCGATGCGCTGCTCGATGCGCTGCCCGACTTGTCGTGAGGAGATTGCCGCCGTGGGCTGCTTCCTCCACCCTCCACCACCCCGGCGCCTTCTTTGTCACTGCCGACTGCAGCGTCGAGAACCGCCAGGAAGGCGTCGAGATCTGATCGTGGGGACAACGAGTATTCCTTCCGGGAAGTAGGTCCATATTGCGCGGCTTGGTCGGCTGCTACATGCGCGGCAACGACTTGGTCGGCTGTAGCATGCGTCGCAGCAGCTTGGTGCGCAGCGGCAGCTTGGTGTGCTGCAGGATGAGCAGCGGCTGCAGCAACTCCAGGTCGCGCAGCGCGCGCGGTAGCGTCTTGATGCGCAGCGCCAGCTGGTGCTACGGCTTGCGAGACTGCAGCAGGCATTGCTGCAGCAACTCCAGGTCGCGCCGCGCGCGTGGTGGCGTCTTCATGCGCGGCGGGAGCTTCTGGTGCAGCTTGCGAGGCTGCAGGAGGCGCGGCGATAGCTTCTTGCGCGGCGGCTGCGGCAGGCGCGGCTGCATGAAATCTAGGTCGCGCAGCGCGGGCGGCAGTAGCTTCTTGCAAGGCGCGCGCTTCTGCTGGTGGAGGGCCCGGGCTCATATCCTCTTCGGGCGCGGCGCGCGAGGCCGCTGGTGGCGTGGGGCTGGCGTCGGCAGGGTCTGCCATAATGGACGGCGGGAAGCAACTGGCGGGAACCAACGGGATGGGCGGGAATCTGCGACATAATGTTACCATGGACACGACATGGATAATGCAATGGAGAAGACATGGACTTACCGTTGATAATTTTTCAATGTAATTTACATTGTAATTTACAGCAACCGTTTGCATGGACTTGACATGGCGTATATTATGGTCGATACATGAAATTGTGACATGGACTGTAGTAGCGTCGTTGATTTATCTTCCTTTTTTGGTACGTGGTAAGATTTACGTCAATTTTTTTTGCATCACGCGCACTTCAATTAGTGCACTTCAACTAGTGCGTTCCAACAAGAGTACGGAAACTAATCCATTTCAATTCTGTACTACAGCAAATGCTGTTCACCTTCCGAGTGTTGCCGACATTATCAGCTGGTAAGTCAAGAGGGAGTTCGATCATGGGTATGATCTTGCCGTGTCGCCGCACATGAAGACTCGTGGGTGCCGCAAGGACTCACGTAAGGAGAAGCCAACTCGCAAGAGTCTACGCACTAGAGGTACGAGCTATGAATATTCTTCGTGCATTATTCGTTACAGAAGCTCTTTTGCACAACCAGCGCACAAGAAACTCGACCGCCAGCTTGGTGCCTGATACCATGCATACGCCACATACCGTTCGGCATACCGCAAATATACCAAATATACCTCAAATTACCGTAGGTATCCGTCTACCTCGTTTTTTGCATACCGATTATACTGGGATAGCAGTTCCCTTTGGGGACTGGGTACCAGCCCAAATCGGATTATTTCGTTGAGGCCGAATCAGTGAAGCCGGGAACATGAAGCCTCCCCATTAACTCAATATCGATATAAGACAGGCCACCAAGAACCAGAAGAATGAAATTAAACAAAACAAACAAACAAGGGCCGGCGCGGAGAACACCCCGCAAATTTCGCACTCTTCTTCGTCCACGGTATGTCTCCAATCCCCACTTGCTCCATGAACCAAGACTGACACACGCGAATTGATTCCGAGCTGCAGCACCGACGCCAAGTCCTCCAGAGCAGATGGCGCTGGCGCCGCACGTGGACGAGGACGCTCTGAGGCAACAAGACGAGCTCACCGGTGTTATTGACGCGGGTGACGACGGCAGCGCGTTCGTTGGCTACTGCGCGTTCGTCGGCAACAGCGTGTAGGCGGCCGAGGCCCCTACGGTGCAGATCGCGACGGATTTTGTGTACGGCTGGGCGGTGGCGAGGACTAGCGCGGCGTGTTCGTGGGCGAGGACCTGGCGCCAAACAACCAGGTGCTCAACGTGCCGCTCGCGTCGGTGCTGATTGTGCGTACGTTGCACGAGGAGCACACGGCGCTGCATGCGGTGTCCTTCATCCAGCACCATGCAGTCAGGCGCGAAGACGAGCAGCTGGCGCTGGCGCTGCTGTACGAGAAGTAATTTCTCGCGGCGCGTCCAAGTGGCCAAGCACATTGAGCTGTTGCCGCATGCATACCACAACGTGTTCTACTTTAGTGACCGCAAGCACCGTTCCCCGGTCGATACAGCACATTAAGTGACATTCTGAGAAATTGACAGTGATGTTGTGTGCCGATGGTAATACAGTCCGTTGCATTCTGATGGATCCAGACAGTGATGCCCTCGGCATTGATTGATGTGGACGTCGCGCCGTTCCGAAGCTCTCGCTGGAAAGGCGCTGCACCGCGAGTTGAAGGACATGCATACTTAGGAAAGGACTTGCCGCCAGTACCGTGGTCGGAAAGGACTGCAGAGAGGATAAGGGGCAAGGCCAAAAGCCCGCCCAATCTCTCACTCTAGAATCAGCGCAGAGGACAACAAGTAGCAATGGATCCGGATAGTGATGCCCGGCGCCGTAGGCGCAATATGCTGCAGCGCGAACGGCGCCATCATGAATCCGAGCTGCGTCGAGCTGAACGCGACGTCACACATGAGGACGAGGATTCTGTTCGAGCAAGGAGAGCAGAGCAGTAACGCGCTCGACGTGCCGAAGTACGAGTAGGACGCACACAACGGGAAAGACCAGATGCCGGCGCGGTTCGAGTCCGAAGAGCTGAGCAACAGCGTACCAGACGTGCAGTCGCGCGAGCCTTTGGCCAGATGCAGACGGCCGTTGATGAAGCGCGGCGTGGGCAAGAACAGACAACTGACCGACAAATCCGCAGTGAAGCTGCTTTGGACGATCTCGCAAGTCGTGTTTTGACGGCCAGTGCTCTGTCCAACGACGAGATCTGGGAAATGGAACAAGGGCAGCGCTTTACGAGAGATCCACGACTCGCTTTGGCATACTACTACTGCTGCGGAGCAGACCCGCGCTCGTTCATCTTCGGTGACGAGCAGATTGTCGGTGACGAAGCGCTCGATACGCGTCAGAGGATGGACACGATGGTCACAAGTGATGATGAAATGATGGTCGCAGATGTCCCCACAAGTGATGATACCGCCAAGTGTGATACGCGTCAGCGGATGGAAATGGCGCTCGCAGATGTCCCCACAAGTGATGATACCGCCAAGTGCCAGCACGACGCGCTGCGTCATGAATCCGAATCAACTGATTTGTGGGCGTGCGCTTCCTGTGGACGCATCTTGCTGGCAAATGGCAGCACGCAGGCCCATTTTGCCAAGTTGAGTGACATTCGCGACCGTGTTCTCCTGAATTCTGATGAGCGCGCATTGCTGTTCGACGGAGTAACGGAATATGTTGTGATGAAGTACCGGCAAGTCTTCTTCCACGGCAAGGACATATACTTCCTGATTCCTGAGCTTGTGAAGGACATCGAGAGGATCGCGCTGTGCGAAAAATGCAGTACAGATCCTCGAGCCAACAACTTTAGCGTGGCGTCAGGGTATGACTACGGGAGGATCGAGGGGTTACCTGTCCTCGGAGACGTGGCTTCAGCGTGCATTTCACCAATACGCTGCTTTGGGATGGAGATTTCGATTTCAGGGAAGCACTCCAGTGGACATGTGATATGTTTTCCGTCGAACGGGCCGAGCGAGATGATACGAGTGTTACCAAGTGTTGACCAAGATTGCATGCCGCGAGTCACCCTTGTTGGGCCAAAGGAAGAGTGGAGGGTCCAGCAGAAGAAATTTCGTCAGCTCTACTGCATCCAAGCTGGTGCCGTTTATGCATGGCTCCATGGACTGGCCCACGTCAACTCTATCTCCCGGGATGAAGGAGTACGCATCGACGACTCGAGTCAACGAAGGCAACAGCTTGAGCAACTGGAGGCGGCTATAGCGGCAAGCGTCCACGTGACTGACTCGGCTTTAATCGCTGGTTTGGAAGCAAGCGCAAGTGGCGAACGCTATGGGGGTGATTTGGAATCCGTTCGCTCCAGTGATCGTGATACCGTCAGAGACGCCAGCGTTGTCATCCGTCGGTCTGCGGTGTTGCCGGCACCTGGTCGCGATGATCATGCCGCTGTTCATGGTATAATTGATGCAATGGTGTCAGCGATCACTTCTTCGGTCCAAGGTGCTGAAACCACCACGCCCCGAGAGCAACCAACGGTTGTGATAAAGCGGGGGAGAATTCCATTGGTCGAGTGGGCCGAGAATTCCAAGATTCTGGCTGGGGTGTTCCCAACCCTGTTTTTGACAGGCGATGGCCCGCTTCCGACGGGCAATTATCGCAGGATTACATCGACCACTTCATGCGCTACTGGGATGGTCGGTTTGAACGATCAGTGTCGTTTGTAGCGATGTTGTTTAACCAGCGCCAGCGTCATGCTGCAGCCCGAAAGCTGCTCGTGTTGGCATCACACATGGAAACGCGATGGCGGCATTTGGCGAGATTGCAAGCACGCCGGCTTTCAAGAGAGCACTGATTTTTGCGAAGAAGGATCCGGACTCGTCGAAGGCATCGCAACTTAACGCTGTCCTCCTGCGATTTTGCTCTCTCGTCGGCGCGACTGTGCCGTTTTCGCCTTTCGAACGAGCAAACACCCGCCCAAAGCTAGGAGCTATGCGATTCCGGCATGGAGTCGCTCAGCATTGGCTTACGATCGCCCCTCCGGAGCACGACGACCTTATTCTGCACCGTATTGCACAGCTTCGTCAATCCGCAGCTTGGAACGATTCTACCTGTTTCTTCGCGAGGAAGGTGTGCCGATTCTTCGACTTCCCGGAGCAGATCCAAAACGATGCTCGGGAGCGGTTAGCTGTATCGGTCCAGTACCCAGCACTCGCAGCTCAAGTGTTCGAGCGGAAGCTGAAATCGCTCACGAGGGGCATCATTCGATACAAGGGCGCTGAAGACTCACGCATCAGTCGCGATTTTCTACAACAAGAGCGAGGCGCGTATGGACGTGTTGGAGCGTTCACTGCTGTGATTGAACCACAAGTCGATGGACGCCTTCACGCACATATGATGCTGTATGCGTCCTCTGTGAATCCAGAACTGCTGACATGGCTCTCATGCTGCCGAGAATTGTGGCCTCATGTACGACGGTGGTTTGACGGTGTTTCGAGCACTGGTGTTTCAACTCTTACTCGTGAATGGCTGGCCGATTGGCAAGAGCGTCACGCAGGCAAGAGACCCCGCGCTTTTGATATCGCCGTGCCCGACGCAGCAGTTGATTTCGAGGCTTTTTGGAAGCAGCCGAGAGAAGGACTATTTCGACCAATACGCACACACATTCGGCGACTTGCCGGAAAGGACTTCGAGGAAAGCGAGGGTGCCGCCTCGCGAGACCAGCCGGAATTCACGAAGGTTTCACGGAACCCTTACACGTGCGAATGGTGCGTCATAGCAACCTCAGCACGCAAGAGCGAGCAGAGTTTCTCGTCAAGCCTGTCGGCGCTGAAGTAGCACGACTCATTGACAGTAAACGAGACTATACAAGCAAACAGCTCGTCCGCAAACACACAACAGGGGCCGTGGTATGGGAGCAGCACCGTTCGGAGTCTGATGGAATGTTCGTCGAGACGAATTTCACTGTATCGTGCTTGCTAGGCGCACACACGAACTCGGCGATCGTCAACGGCAGAGATTCAGAGGATATCGTCGAGGAGTATCAGCACTCCTACATGACAAAGGAAAAAGGTGGTCTTAAGTGCGGAGCTGCGGTCATGCTGACCGTATTGGAAGATATCGAGAAGCACCCGATCGTTGCAGACGATTCGGGGACGGTGCTACGAAACGCGAAGCATCTTGCCACAAGGACGGTGAATGCATTCACGGGAGCACATGAGTGGTCACACTCTCTCATGGCGTTTGCCCTTGTAGGCTACCGTTCGTTCGTCTCAAGCGATACCTACTGGTTTGTGTTTCCGCACCAGTTGGTATCATTTGTGAAGAAGATAGTGTCGGCCAGTGAAGCTGGCGCAGAACAAGAGACCAAGGCGTGTGCCGTTGCTAGCGGCATGGTCGTTTGTCCAAGTGCCCACCCCAGTGAAGATGTCGGTATACGAAGCCAACTCGAGCGCTTGGTCTCGATGACGAACGATGTCGACGCTGGGCGTTCTGCAGGCGGTGGAACGTACACAAACACTGGCGCTCGGATGTATAAAGTGGGTGAACGTGTGGTTCTCGTGAGTCAACCAGAATTATACCGGAACCGGGGCGCAGCTTTTCAAGACTATTCGCTGTTGGAGTTTGAGGCGATCGTGGACCTTCTCCCTTGACGAAGTAACGACGAAAGCGAATGCCGCAGTCATGGCCGTCCGAGACGTCCAGGATTTGATCTTGGTGCAGATCGCCCGCTAGCTCCGCATTTCCAGGGATTTATTCGGACGAAACTCAAAACTGTCATGCCGGGCGGACCGCCACCTCCACCTCTACTGAAGGACGGAAAAGCGTCATCCGCACTGAGCAAGTATATCCTGTGTCTACTTACTCCGTGGACCACGACGACGGGATGCCCACAGTTCGAGCTTTCGTCAAGTGGAGTTGCCCAAGTATGCCAGGCGTGGAACAGCTCCACCGCCACATTTGTGCCTTGTCAGAGGTACCGCTACATCGAGAATATCCTGAAGAAGCTCGATCGCTCATCGAGTAATGAGCAGACGTGCACCGAGTGGAGAAGCCGCAATACCGATTTTTGGAGTGAACTTGCTTCACCAGTAAACGTTGAAGGCCCTGAAGGCCAGCAGGACGCTGAAGAACCGGACTCGGCAGCGAAATGGGTATTGTACGCAGCGGACGAAGAGCTACACAATCTGACTGCAGCAGCTGCCGCAAAGGATTCTGCAACTATCGACGCTGTGAAAGCGTTGCGCTCAACATTTTGGGCGATGGTGCCTGATTTGAACGGTTTGAGTGCTCGACAACAACTTGCGAACGAGGTGGTCTATGAACAACACTACCGTGACCACGCCAGCCTGGCTCATATCGTTCGTGGCATTCATGCTATGGGGCGAGGTGGTGGTAGAGCGGGTCCTTCTGTTGTACCAAGTCGACATCAAGGTGGGGCTCCGAGCGGAGCTCTACCGGTTGAAGTCTCGTCTGTTGACGTCGAACGCGACCGATGTTCCCACGACCAACAAGCCATTTACGACCATGTCATCGGTAGCATTGAAGGTCACGGAAGGCTGCGACAGACGCTGATAATTGTACAAGGCGGTGGAAGTACGGGGAAATCGACGCTGCTTCGCCGAATCACGAGACGGCTGAGCAGCTTCGGTGTTGGAACAGTGAATACTTGCCCAACTGGAGTCGGGGCATCGCACATGGAAAGCGGAAAAACCTTCCACATGGCGTTCAAGGTCTTTCGAAAGGGAGACCTCATGGCGAACGACTTGGAGCTGATGCACCTCATCTTTACGGATCGAGTGCAGCTGATTGTCGTGGACGAAATGTCCATGTTCAGTGCGGAGTTCCTCAACCTGCTTGACCTGCGACTACGCGAGATTTACCGGACGAACCAAGTTTTTGGTGGACGCTCGATCCTTCTGGTACGCTTTTAAACGAGACTTGTAGGTGGCGCACCATACTAATTCGTTTTGTTTCTTTAGTGTGGCGACTTTCTCCAGCTTGACGTGACGGGTGGGACTCCATTGTACAAGGCGATGTACGCGGATGTCAAGGCAGCCAACCTAGTCCAGGCGCGAGTCCTGTTCAAGAAGTTTGCGGTCTTCTTCTTGACCGAGCAACAACGAGCTGCCCAATGCAGTACCCAGCAGACCAACTTGGCTGCACTTCGGCTACTTCCCGACGTGCATCCTACTCAATCACGGTGAACACAAGATGAATTATGTGCCTACCGTCCCATTTTGGACCAACTGGTGGAGACTCTGACGACTGAGCTCAGCCTGGAGAGTGTGATCAAAGACCCCGCATGGCTGGACGAGATGACGGTGCTGGTCACCAACAATGCAGACAAGGCTGTATTAACTGGGAGTACGGCGCGTCTTCATGCGCTGCGTCACCACGGCATCGCATTTCGCTGGAAACGGCAACCGAAGCACGATACTCCACCAGCGCTCCAACGCCTGGTGTACAATGAAGACGCCAACCCGGAGCTCTTTGCCTACTTTGTTGTTGGAGCGCGAGCACAAGTCCTCGACAACAACAGTGGAAACGTGGGCTGGGGCGTCGCAAACGGAACTTCGTGTGAGATGCACTCAATGGAGTGGAACGATGGTGAAAAAACAAGCACAGTGCTGGATTTGATCGAGAAGGCGCGTCTGTTGAAACAGCACTTAATTGACTTACCCTTCCCGCCAGATTTCATCAACGTGCGTTTGCTCGATGCAAGCGGAGAGCCTATGTCCGGGAGGGACTGGCCGTCGGAGTTCAACTAGGATTCCGATGTTTCACTGCCTACGAATCGTGGTGTTGGTACGCACAAGGCAAGTGTCGTCATCCCGATCGGCCTCATGAGCTCGAAGTCGCGAAAAAAGACAGTGTGGCTTGGATTGGGCGTGCTCGCTGAGCCACACGAGGTCGAGTATGCCATGCACGTAGTCGATCTTGCACAGGTCATGACAGTGTGGAAAGCACAAGGCTCAACACTCCGCCGCGTCCTGCTGAGTCTCGAGTCCTCCAGTCCGCGAGCGCCAAAGTGAGGCTTCGAACACATTTATGTGGGCATGTCGCGAGTGACAGCTGCGCGCTTTTTGCGGTGCCTTCCACTGTCAGGCGGTTTCCGAAGAACAAGTCTCTCACAACTCCGTCCCAACATTTTCACGACCAAGTGGCGGCTCGACAACAGCACATGAGTAGTACCGGTGTAAGGTGTCAGGAAGAGAGCAGTGGCGACGGTAAGGGGCAATGATACAACCGTCGGCGGCACTCGATGCATGTCCTCAAATCGTCTTAAATCGGCGCATAACGACAGACGACAACACGCACACACACCGACACAACTCCGTCCAATTCAAACGATTGCAGCAATCACCGGATTCCGCTCGTGTTAATCATTTATGCAAATCACTACTATGCCTGAGAACCTCACGAGCTGCACCCGTAGCTCTTCAGTCGATGCACAAAGCGCAATAGCAGCTGGATAGGCCAAAGTCTGACCCATAGTCGAACGTGATCTCCTCACCCGACCGAATAGCTTGGCGTGCGTAGATCCCGACACGCTCCACACCGCCAACTGACCACACTTCCGCTCGTCAATTTGGAGTGCACGCGTGGTTGATGAACCGGGCAGAATTCCCACGCTGAGACGCGTCGATGAACAGCCCGCGTCCAATCTCCATGAGAAACATGTCCAAACACCGCTCTTCTCTTCGGGATTTTTCGGCATGGTTGATCACCTCCCCGATGTACTCGCACACGAGTACGCCTTTCTTTGCAGCGTCGACTGCGAAGAGACCACACCCCTTGTTATCCGCCGGCGCAATCAATAGCTTCACAGGCGACATCCGAAGCGATTCCCATGCTCGATTGCTGCATCGCCCGCCAAAAATGCAATTTGCGCTGGAACACTCGGTCATATGGACACGATTTAGGCACTTGACCCCGCACCCTCTCACGCATCTGCATTTTATGTTGGGTGAACGCGAAGATGCTCGAATTCCTTCGTTGGCTGCAATGTTTTCGTACCCGAACTCCTCCATCCAAGCACTCTTCAACAGCGCGTTGACAAGGCGCTCGCGGTCACGAGGATCCTTGCCTTGTAGTCCCGACGGGTATGCGGCTCGCAGGTGTTTGAGAATAGCACTTGCATCCACACGATCTTGACCGCCCCGAAGACGACCCCGAATCCAGTCGATTACCCCACGAGACGTGTTCCCGTCCATCGAGCAGTCGAAGCCTTCAAGCTGTCTGTCCGTTCTTGGCGTCGGCTTGTGAGCAGATTGCTTCGAGGCACCTCTACAGGCAAACCACTCTGTCAAGAGCGCCTGCAGCATCGATCTAGACGCCATGAAGCCGTTCACAAGTGTGCCGTATTAGTCGGCTGCGCTAGGTGAAGGTATCATCGTGTTGAACTCGCTTCGAAACGTGACGAGACCATTCCCAAGATATCGCCGTGCAAATCCGGGCAAAGTCCACTCACGATCCGTGCGTGGTTCTTGGGGGGGGGGAAGCGCTCGAGCAAGATGTCACTCACAGTAGCAAGTCCTTCTCTCATTTTCAATCAAGCGGTCTACTCGGAAGAACAGCGGAGTCCTTCTCTCATTTTCAACCAAGCGATCAACTCGGAAGAGCAGCGGTCTATCCAGAGGATGCAGCTTATGCTGCTCGTCGACGCGATCTTCCGAGCTTCAGTCGCTGCAGATCACGATGATCCAGAACATCTAGTTGACGCGTTCCTGTTTCACCGAGAGGCTGTGTCTCCCACTCAAGCTGCGTCGTGTGGGATCGCCAGTCTGGTCTACCGGGTTCGCCACTACACCCCGCAAGACCAAACCAGCCGGCTCCTGCTGCACTACGGCTTCAACAAAGCTCTTGAGATCGCGCTACGGGTCAACGACCTCGACATAGCCAAGTTGCTGATTACGACGTTCAAGCAAGCGCCCGTTACTCACGCCATCCAGCTGGCTTCTGGCTTGGGATATACAACGTTTTTGGAGTGGGTGCGCGAGCTCGGAGTATCGGCATGGTGGGGAGGGCGAGAGATGACGAAAGCAGCTCGCTTCGATCATTTGGCAACGCTGCGTTGGCTGCAGGTCCACACCGTTCGACGCTTCAGTCAGCCGCTGCTCTCGTTGGCCGTGAGACATGACGACCCAACTATGCTGGCCTGGATACTCGAAGAGCGTCGTGAGCTGCCGGACGCGAATGTGCTAGTCGCGGCTTGCGAGTTCGAACGGCTGGCAAATCTCGAGACTGTCGTCGCATCCATGGACATTGTCCCATTGATCTGTGCTGATCATGCTGCGGGAACCGGACACCTGAACGTCATCAAGTGGCTGCATCACAACAACGGGGTCTTCACTCAAGACACGATGAGTTGTGCAGCGCACTCCGGCGATCTCGAGGTGGTTCGATGGCTGCACTCAAACCGCGGAGAAGGGTGTACCAAGAGCGCAATGGACATCGCAATTCGTTGGGGCCATGCGGACGTCGCGAAGTGGCTGTTTAAGAATCGCATTGAGGGGTGCTCGGACGTCGCCATGCAGTTGGCAATCATCGGCAACAACATCAAGCTCGCGCAGTGGCTTCACCACAATGTGGCCATATCATGGACTGGCAGTCTCCTCGATGTGGGAGCGTTGTACAGCACGATCGACATGATCCGATGGTTGGACGAAACATATCCAGGATCGTGCACCACCGCTGCTATGGACAATGCTGCGAGAAAAGGCAAGTTCGACGTGTTGGTTTGGCTGCACCGTCATCGCAATGTAGGATGCTTACGTCGCGCAATGGACAACGCTGCTGGGAGTGGCGACTTGGACATTGTCCAGTGGCTCCACGCGAATCGAGAAGAGGGATGCTCAACTGCTGCAATTGACGGCGCTTCGGAGCGGGGCCACCTCCATGTCGTCGAGTGGCTGCACATCCACCGCGCTGAAGGCTGTACACACAGAGCGATGGACAGAGCAGCAGCTAACGGGCATCTGAAGGTGATCCAGTGGCTGCACACGCACATGAACGCGTCGTGTACCACAGATGCAATGGACCAAGCATCGGAGCATGGCCACTTGAGCGTCGTTTGGTGGCTTCATCACAACCTTCAGGTCGGCTGTACCGAAGCAGCCATGGACAACGCCGCTTGAAATGGGCATTTTGAGATCGTGGTATTCCTGCACCTTCACCGCGACGAAGGATGCAGCCCGTTTGCATCTCGACGCGCAGCTGACTGTGGACACATGGAAATTGTGCAGTGGCTGAAGACACACTACCCACACAAGTTCGATGAAACCGCAGTGTCGACACACGGAAGATAC
The DNA here is from genome assembly GCA_023338055.1 of Phytopythium mirpurense. NCBI lineage: Eukaryota > Oomycota > Peronosporomycetes > Pythiales > Pythiaceae > Phytopythium > Phytopythium mirpurense. The sequence goes on along the minus strand of JAADXZ010000585.1, from coordinate 5,152 downwards.
TACGCGTGACCGGCACAAGTGATGCAAGACCTTCTCAACTTCTGAAGCCAAGCTTCTTTTGGATGCAGTAGATCGAGATTGAGCATTATAGATCGGGTGGCACTAAGACAGCAACATAGCCTTGAGTTGGATTTGCTTCTGTAGTCATCATACGAAACAAAGCGGGGTCATGACTGCATTGGTTTGAATTGGATGCGTTTCATTTTGAGCGTCGAACAAAAGTGCGCTCATTTCACTTGTGTGCTGCGGTTGATGGTTAGCTCCACGCAAGACAAGATGAAGTTGCAACCGGTGGATACGGTACCGTTTATCCAGGATTTTACTGGCTTCGCTCACTCAAGAAGTCTCATGGAACTGGAGCTGGAACCCACTGCGCGGATACCATGAAATCTCTCGCAAGTATTTCTAGCATTCGTCCTCTACGCCATTGACACTGCGCTTCCCATGGTCATTCCCTAATTCGGCAGCAACCGCGCACCAAGTCGACACACAAGCACCCGTCTGCACAAGAATGGCGAAGCAGTCCCGAGGACGTCAACAGAGCTCGAGATCGAAGGCGGAGCCCAAGAGCCAGCAGTTCCAAGTACGCTGCCTGGGCCCGAGCTTCAATCTTATCCGGTGGTGACTACGATGTACCAAGCAAGCGCTAAGCCCATCGACGTCTGCTGTGAGCGCCTGGACTCGGCGGAAACGACGGCGAGTGTCAGCACAACCTTCGCGGGAGACGACAACGAGAAACTACCGCCTCCTGTCAACAGCGATGCGTCGGAGAGACAGCGGCACCCTGCTGGACCAGATATGGGGTCGGCAGTCAATATTGTCGAACTCACCTCAGTCGCAAAGCGGTCAGCCGCGAACAACGACACGTCCGCACAAGGCAAGAGCATCACTTCCCAGAACGAGGAGACGAAGGGGGATCCAGAAGAGTCCAAGCCGACTGGTACGCCCAGTGACACGTCCACATTAGCCGTGTGCTCTGTCTCGGAAGCCGCTGACACCAAGGGAGATACTGAAACATTCAAGCTGACCGCCACCAATGATGCCACCTCCGCTCAAGCCAAGTGCATCGCTTCGCTAACTGAGGAGTCCAAGAGCGACGCCAACGCTTCCGCGTCGCGTCTCATCAAGGACTTGGGCATCAACTTCAGCCAGTGGCCGCTTGAGGCGACTATCCTCTCTCGCGGGCAAATACGAGAGAGGAAAGGCTACTACGGCGGCGGCAACCTGGTTGAGCTCGTGCTTATCGATCGGACTGGAGCTCGTGTTCGAGCGACGCTCTTCAATGAAGCCGTGGCCAAGTTCGACAGCGTCATCAAGCCGGGTGCCTCTGTGCCTTTTACAATGGCAAAGTCAAGTTCGCGAATCGGCGCTTCGCGAGCAGATCGGAGAAGCACGAGATCACGTTTGGCGACAAGGCCGATATTCGACTCTTGGCTGAAGACCAAGTTGTCACTCTGCTTCCAGAGCTCAAGTGCTTTCGGATTGCGGAGCTCGACGCCTGTGCTACCAGCTCGTCTGCTAGTATTCTATGCGTGCTACTTTCGGTCGGCAGCGCGAAGAAGTTCGTCACATCCAAGGGAGCAAGCATGACCAAGCGAGAGCTGATGGTCGTCGACGACTCCAACTGCAAAACGGTCTGCACGATATGGGGACAGAGGGCTCGCGATGACATGGCGGTGAGCGAGGGGCAGGCGCTCATGATTACGGGCACTTGCATCTCCGACTACAATGGCTATCGGACGCTGTCTATCGTCGGTAACGCTGCACTTCTCGTCGACCCAGCCACTCCACGCGCTACTGAGCTGGTGAGCTGGTTTCCAACAGCAGAAAAGGCGTCATTCTTCCCTCTGCTAACGCCGCCGTAGCCGAGCGCCGCCGAAAACATCCTGGTACATGCAGTCATCTGGCCGAGGATCGGTCGGGTCACCGCATGCAGTCGTCCCGTGGTTGGTCCAGAGCTCAATCGCTTGATAGCGTGTAAGATCACAATGCAATAATTGACATATGATCGTATGGTTCAGCAATGGCTATCCCAGCCTACACGAAGTCCTAGTGGGCAACACCCGTGGAGGCCAGTGAACGATGGCCTGCGTGGTTCATGGCTTCACGAAGACTGCCATTGACGACCACGCTGCTGTACGTACAACCGATTTCCTACGTCTTGTCAGTTGCTCGTTTCCGGGAACGAATTTCAGTATGTGCGGGAGCGCGAGGCAGGGCGCCTCTAGCGTGAACGGACTCATTCGCAGCGTCGATGCGATCGGGCTCTCGGAGTGGAGCGGAGTCGCGATTGAAGTGAGCCTTGCCACGTGAGCTTATCTGATCACTGTGCTTGCGGTTCACCACTCTCACCTCACGGTCGAAAACACTCGCCTCCGTGGGGAAAATGCGCTCTTTCGCGGCAAGATCGGTCTGTAGCGGACTCCGTACCGAAGAACGAGCACCTCGCGAAGGCACTTGCCAAATATAACAGCGTTAGGTGCCGGCTCATTGCATTATTGCAATTTTTCCTACCCAACTTCGCCTTGCGCCGCAGTTTCTCGCTATTTCTGCCGCTCGAGGGCCGCCCCTTGATTCCAGCTCTCTGCTCAACAGTAGTCACAGCAAAGGCGTTGGTCGATGGCGGAGGCGGCGGCGTCCTCGCAGAAGTCCCGGGTCGAGGAGGAGCTGGAGAAGGTCCGCGGCGAGGGCGACTTGGCGCTCATCAAGGTGCAGTCTGAGCGGCACAAGATCGCCGAGGCGGACAAGCGGCTCCATGCGCTGCGACAGGAGCTCAAGGAGGCCAAGAAGCTCGCTGTCCGAGTGCATGCGCCGCCTTCATCACAACTAGGGTGCGACCCGACGTCGACCCTGAAAGGCGACCGCGAGTTGCAGTCGCTGCCACCGGAGCGGCGCATCCAACTGGAAGAGCGGCTAAAGACGGCCGTGTCGGAGCGCACGGCAGAGCTGCAGAAGCTTCGCGCGAGTATTGACGAGGTGCGCCATCAGCGACTCGAGGCGCTCGGGAGTGAAAAGGCGACGGCGGAGGGAAACAAATGCATTGAAGAAGACATCCAGCGCGCACACGCAGAAGCGGACGCGCTCAAGGATACTATGGCCGCGCTTCGAAGCGAGATCGCGCAGTTAGAGCAGGCTTTGGACGACGAAAAGCACGCGTTCCGCATCGAGAAGCAGCGGCTGTTGGACGAAGTGGACTACGCCTCGCGGGCGGAACGGAACGCCGTCGTAGTGCCTCGACCCACCCATGTAGGTGCAGCTCTCGGTCGCCGCGCTGACTCTGGAAACCGTCCATGACTGACGAGCTGATGCCTCTTGCACGCTCGTGTTTGCCAGAAATCGAGTGTGTACTACAACATCGGGAAGCGGAAGACCTTCAACCGGTACCGGGCTCAATCCCCCTTGCTACCGCAGACCGTTGAGACTGACTCGTAAGCATTTTCTGCTGTGATGTGTATGTGTAGGCTGTCACCGGCGCGCCAAATGAGCCTGGAGCAAAAAATCGTGTCGTTCGAGCAAAAGAAGGCGGTGCTGGACCGCATCGTCGAGGAGACCAACGTGAACAACATCGGGGAGTTCATCAGGCGGTACAACGACCAGGAGCGCGTCAAGGCCGATATGTTTGCGCGGATCGAAGCCAAGTCGGCCGCAAGTACGCGACTTGTCTTGCGCTGGGACGATGGTCGTTGCTTTACAACTGTGCTAAACCAGCCTTCCGACTGACGCGTTGTTGCTTCGTCTAGACTCGGCTGTCCGCGACTCCATTGCGCAATTAGCGGAGGACATTACACGCCTCAGCGGCATGGGCGACGTTCGGAGCATCGTGCACTTGGAGCAGCCATCCGGTGCGATGCTTGTGCTCATCGCGCGATCGATTGTCAACGGCAATTCATTATCGGGCCTTGCGAACAGAGCTACAGAGGGTGATCGCCGCCGACGAGAAGCATATCAACCAGCTGAAAGAGGACACGCGGTTCTTCGTCGACGCGTACGTTGTTCACTGAACCTCGTAACTCGCTGTAGCGTCGAAGACGAGTCGTCTAACATGGCTGAGCGGAGAGATTGCAGTTTGAAAACACTGCGGGAGCCGGTCCGCGAGCTTCACCACGAGCTCTTCTCGAACCAGAGCGATGACGTCCTGTTCGACGCCTCGGTACGAGTTGCGAGAGTATGTTCACTCGTCGATGTGTGTCCGTCCAACCAGATGACAACTGTGTTCGACCCAGAACATCGATTTTTCCACACTCCGACGGCTTGGCGACATCGAAGACCGCGCGATGCAGCTCGTCTTGCACAAGGTGCTCCACGAAACCGAGACGCAGCTGACGAGTGAGACGTTGGCGCGGCTGCAGCAGTACCAAGGTCGGCAGCACAACACTGGCGTGGGAAGCGCCATGGTTGCAGCGTCGAATGGATCGACTAGCCATCATCAGGAGCTTCGGATCAACCCACCATCCGTACACAACAAGGCCAGTCCTATCCCTGACGACGACTTTGATGATGGCGCGACGGCGGATGGTGCAGTGGGCTTGGTCGTGCACCCCGACGCATGTCGGCGACAGATCGCTGCTCGGCACAACTGTGGCCAAGCAGGAAATGTCGCTCTCGTGGCGGTGCCTCCTATAGCGTCTCCACCGCGGAAGAACGCAGCAACTGCGCTGCTCTGAGCTCAGAAGTCATGGAAGACAAGCATGTCACGATGCTAATTGGAAAGAAGCTTTTCGACTAGATTTGGCCTCACACTGTCGTTGATGGCGTCTGTGATCCTGAAGTGTCGCAAAACGATAACTATGGTATGTCATGTACCATGCATGCTGGAGCCTCGAGTCAATCAATGCCATTGACCAACACCGCGCAGACATACCAGACACCACCATTCCTGAAGTATGAGGACAAAATAATTTGTATGCCAGCCCATCACCGCATAATCAATCAGCCGATGATGCAATCCCAAAAAGAAACAAGTCGAAGATATGATTGGGTATTTTGGAGCGTCGAGCTACACGATTGGCTGTTATACTGTCATCGTGAACGGATTCATGATCCGGACTGGGTAATCGCGGAATACGGCTCTTGCGGCTGCCATCAACAAGACCGAGTTGATGCCGCCACCACTGATCTACACTTTACGTAGCTCTTTCATACGTCAGTTGGT
>JAADXZ010000584.1:0-17505 GCA_023338055.1 Phytopythium mirpurense | reverse complement strand
CCCCCCCCCCCCCCCCCCCCCCCCCCCCCCCCCCCCCCCCCCCCCCCCCCCCGCACCGGATGCAGTACGCGGTGGTCGCACAGCACAGCATGAACAGCTTTGTGCCCCACTTGTGGGGCTTGTCCTTCATGTACACGCGCATCTTGTTGAACGAGGAATGGTTGGGTAGCATGGCTTCGTCGAATGCCAATCGCGGCGGCGGGACGAACTCGCGCTGGAACGTCTTCTGCAGCACCTCGACCACCTTGTGGATTTTCCAAGCGCGATCCGTCCGCAAGCGCGCGTCGTGGTTCGAGTTGAAGTGCAGGTTGCGCGAAATCTTACGAAGCGGTCGCGCGGCAGGTACGGCCCGAAGGCGCCGCGGCCAATCGCCCCTTCGTCGACTGTCTTCTAGTGGTTGGAGAGCTTTTCCCGATTGGGCGCGACCGTCCGGGCAATGAGCAGTCCGATAAAGCGGCACAACTCGTGGGGTTAAATTGGAGGCTCGCCTTGCATCTCGTGGTACACGTCGCGCTTGGTTTTCTTGCGGAGCCCAGGGTTCTTGCGACGCTTGGCCTTGTAGCGCGCGTAGGCGCCATCAACCCGCGCCTCCAAGTTGTCGCGCCGGTACTCGTTAGTGCACACAGCAATGTGCTGCCACAGGGCGACCGGAAGGAAGTAGAAGAAGAGCCCCACCGGCGAATCGCCGTGCAGCAACGCCTCCGCGGTCGGGCCGGAGTAGCCTTGACGAAGACCGGGGTAGCCGCTGTCGCTGGCGACCGGCTGGTACGGCGTCTGCATGTATTCGTACAAGTCTGGCTCGTCTAGCTCCTCCCAGCCGGTCGCCGACATCTCGCGCAGCACGTTCAGGTTCAGGTTCCCGGCCAGTACCTCGCCTCGCCGCCGAATCGTTCCATGAACTTCTCTGCAAACTGCTCCTCCTGCAGAACCATTCCTGGCGTCTGCTCCTCGTCATCCACGGCGTCTTCGGCCATGTCGGGCACCACCTCGACGTCTTCGTCGGCGTCGTCGAAGATGGCGTCGTCCTGGTCGCTGTCTGAGTCGATAGGGTAGTAATCATCCGGGTTGTCGCCTTCTTCAAGTTCGTTCAGGCTATCAGGCTCGTCGACGAGGAGATCGACGTCGGTGTCGCTTGTAGATTCGGCGGCATCGTCTGTGTACATGCAAAGTAACCGTAAGCATAATGCAGCGTAGCATGCACCATAAGATGCACCATTCTATGCAGTATTGGATGCAGCATAGGATGCATCATAGCACGTACCGTCTTCGCTCGGCTCCCCAGTCGAATCGTCCGCCGACTGCGACGTGGCGACTTCAGCGTCGTCCTTCTCGTCCGAGACATCACTGCCCAACCGTACGCGAGTCACGTCTGGCGTAGTGGGCGTTCTTGGGCGCAGAACGCGGCTGTGTAACGGGGACGATGGCGCGCGGCGTGACGCCTTACGCTTCCCAGCGGCACGTGCCGAAACAGGGACGGCGACCGATGTACTTGCCGGCGCCGGCGATGAAGCACGACCGCGGGCTGGCGCATCAAGAGATACAGGAGTGCTCGCCGGCGCAGCTGGAGATTCTGGAGCGCTCGCCGGCGCAGCGGGAGATGCTGGAGCGCTCGCCGGCGCAGCGGGAGATGCTGGAGCGCTCCCCGGCGAGCGGGAGATGCTGGAGCGCTCGCCAGCGCAGCAGGTGGTGCTGGAGCGCTCGCCCGCGCAGTGAGCTGCGCCTCGGCTTCCGCAGCGGCAATCTCGGACGAGTACGTGGCTGCGGCCACCGCTGCGGCATCGTCTAGCGCTCTTCGTCCGTGCGCCTGGGCCCGCTGGCGTAGAACTATGCATCGCTAGGTTAGATCAAATAAATACACAGCGAAACTGCCCGTCAACGCACCGTTCGCGTAGTACTCCATCACTGCATCAGCGCCCAAGAAGAAGTCGACGCCGTCCGTCCCGTTCGGGTCGCCGCCGGGTCGGACGTACCGTATGTGTGACGGGGTCACACAGCACTATGCACGAGGAAGCGTGCTCACCGTTCACGGTGTATTAGGACAATAACAGTCAAATACACTTGGCCCCACTATGGGCCCTAATGTAAATAACAATTGTTGTTTATCCTTGCAAAATGGAGACTGACTATATTTCTCTGTGGTCCGAAAGGACAATTCGAAATGGGTGGTTCCGAACTAACCTAATTAGATCTAACAGGATCAAATCTAAGAAACGTATATAGTCAAAGAACTATACAGTCTGACGGTACCCACGGTACGTCAGCTGTCTTCGGCGCCAGTCGCAGCCGGGGGTACCGTAGCCACGCGGCTAGGTACGATCAGGCCGGGGTACAAAAGTACGTTGCCGGCCGCGTACCCCAAAGGGTACCGTGTAACCCGTTACAAGAACCGTCTCTAGCCACAGTCGTGATGTCGCTGATGACCATGGGAATGGTCTCTAGAGACTGGGCTGTAGCTAGCTAGATCGATCGAGGATACATTCCGTGTTAGCTTGTCGTAGATGTCGATATGGTCTGTCTGCATACCTAGTTTCAGTCCCAAAAGTGTCGCGGTGGTTGAGCTTTGTGCGGTGGTTGAGCTATAATCATTATAGCGCGGCGTTGTTGTTCTATTGCGTTTTTCACTCTGTGTTTTTGTTTACTTTTGCCTTCTTCCACTTTTTAAATGAGTTTTTTGTGTTTGCACAGTACCATATGGCATTCCAAAGATCCCGCACGAATCTGAGGTAAGAGTATTTCGAAGACACTCCGCTGAGAATTTGCCGTGGTTGTGCTTCAACACATTGCGCCCCGAAAGCTCATGACAAGGTGTACCAGCTGATTTTTTAGCTGTATGCCTGCCTCCTCACGCATATTTGAGCGGCGACGAGGCCTGGCATATTTCAGGCGGCGAACCCTCTACGGGGACGGGCGTACTCGTCACCGATCATCTGGAACTGGAAGAACGACAGGTGTTTTGAAGCGCGACAGCTTCATCACTCCAGGTATATGGCGCAACTGCGCACTCGGCTCTTCCGATGTTATCATGCAATCGAGCACGACCAGCGAGGACGGCAAGACAGCGCTGGAATGGTGGACGCGATGCGCTACCTGAGGCAGCGTCTACGCGATCCACGCCGACCAGTCCAGATTAAACTAGAGCCGGCAGCGACTTCATCGATCGTTGTCTTCTTCGATTGGGTGTCCCGGGGCAATCCGTGGCCTGGCGGCTCCGGGGCGGTGATGGCGCGGGCGGCGCCAGATGGGTCGGCCCTCGAACTGATGTGGATGTGCAGCGTGCCGCTGCCCAGCCGGGCCTCAACGAACAATGTGGCGGAGTATGTGGCGGTACTACGGGGCCTGAAGTACGTGGAGGCAGCTGGCCTTTCACGCATCCACGTGGTCGGGAGCAGCGCTATTGTACTACGGCAATTACGGGAACGGCGGCCACCGCGGGCGGGAGGCCTCAAGCCTATGTACTGGAAGAGTGTGGCCATCGCTGATCGGGTGGCGGTGCTGACCTGGACCCACCATCGCAGAGGGTACAACAAGATGGCGGACGCACTCGTGAATGTCGCGATGGATGGGAGCGAGGCGACGGACACGAAGATGGATCGGACATCGTGTATGGATCGGACATATCCGAACAGCCGACGGTTGGCGGAGAGCCCGCAGCCTGCTCGTAGGGGATTGCGCACATTGGTCTGATTACCAACGAGTGGAGGAGTGACAGGGGCCCGGCATAAGGTCGGGGTGAGTCCGGGAAGGGCACCTAGATGATCTAGGCTAGGTGTAGAGGGTATTTCTGGTCGTACGCTACGTAGCGGCATTGAACTAAATATACCGAACCAAGTTTTAAGAAAAATGCCTGCCTTCTCACGCTCGTCCACGAAGGACAAAGAGTGTCTACTCCGCGAGCACTGACTGGATCACCCGGACCGGTACCGATACGTATAAAAACTGACGTAGCGCGTGCAGGCTGAAGCGGGACGCTGAGGAGATGCCCAAGGAGACGGGCGGTGGGAACCACACAAAATGGTCGAGCTGATGCGCGCTCACAGAAGATGACTAGTTCCCTCACCCTACTTACTATAACAGGCAGGATGAATACGGGTGTTTTGGATGCACCAGTGCAAAGTTGCTGCTCTAGTCGAGTTTGCCAGCCGCGCCGCCCGGGTCAGGCGACAGCGCAAGTAGCAGCCCTTTGGCGGCCTGACGAAGCTTGTTGCGAAGCAGCACGAGCCGCATCGCCTCAGTACGGCCGCGGTCGCCCTCGTGGCTCGGGCCAGCAGGCTCTTTCTCCCCTTTAACGCCCAAGCTTGGCGCCGAAGTGTCTGTGTTCGCGCTCGTGGCGACCAGCGGGTACTTGAATGCGTCCGGGAGCACGCTCACATATACCTTCTGCACATTTTGCCGCAGCTCGGCTTGGATTGACGCCCTCATGCCAGGTACTGCGGTCGCGAGCGCGTCCAGCACGAAGATTGCGTCTTGAAGCTGCGAGAACCGCAACGAAGGCATCAGTTAGACGAGGCCAGCGAGTTCGTTCATCCCACGCGAGTTTTTTACCTTCTCCATTGCGTTGAGGAAGCTGTCGCAGTGAAGAGGGAACAGCGCCGGCGACGCAAACAACCCCCAAACGTTGAGAGCCGCGCCCACTCGATGCTGATGGAAGGCAAAGCTGAGTACGACCGCCTCGGCAGGCAATGCAGCAGGGAGGATGGGGAGCAGTCCGGCGGCTCTGGGGACGCGCGAGATGTACACAGCAACGCCTTCATGCCACAACGCGCACTCCCCAATCAGCCGGAAGAATGGCCGAGACCACGCACTGGCCGCAAGCTCCTCCATGGCCCCTTCTTGTGTAGTAGGGGCAGTCGTAGCCGGCAGCAGAGTCAGCATTGTCCGCAGGACTCCACTCTCGTGCAGGTTTTGAGCCATTGCGCGGGCATTCGAGGCGGTGAGCATGATGAAGTGGAGTAGCTGGAGGAAAATCACGATGAGGTCGCCGTCACGCCCGTCCAATCGCTGGAACGGAGGCCGCTGGCTGTGAGAACGGGAGATCCGTTGCAGTTCCTCGACGATCAGCGGCAGAAGTTCGTACGTGGCGGTGGCCAAGCTCTCTTGCGCGCGCTGCGAGCTCCGCTGCTGGAACTCCTTGGACACCACCAGCTCAGCGAGGACGCGGTACACGGCGTGATGCGGCTGCATTTGGGCGGCTGTCTCCTCTTTTGAGGCTGCTTCGGACTGCTTGTGAGAGGAGTATTGGCACCGACTCGCTTGAAAGTGCTTGATGAGGCTCGTCAAACTCCGGATGCCGTGCTGACTCGAGGCCGGGAATCGCAGCAGTCGATCGCGCAAAATGTACAGGTACCTGGTCCACTCGCCGGAAGCTCCAAAGAGAGCACTCTCGCCGCTTGTACTTTGACCCTTCATCTCGTAGTCCTTGGTAGCTGCTGATCCGTCGCCTTCCGTCTCAAGGAGGTGGCGGATGAGGCTGCAGATGACGTCGTCGAGCCCCCAGTCGAGCCACTTGTCGACCGACAGAGCCGCGAACGAGGATGAAAACGTGCGAGTCGCCAGGAAGTGCAGCCTCTTCTCGAGTTCGCCTCTTTCGCTGAGCGCATCCCCGCGCGGCAGTAGCGTAGGCTGCGAAGGCAGGGACGCTGGCGGTCGTCCGACGCGGACGTTGCCCTCATAGACCTCGCCGAGGTCCTCCGGGTCCTCCTCAGCCGCGTACTTCTCTTCAAACGCGCTGACGTCGTCTGGCAGAGCCTCCGTCGCCGATGCCTGCTGCTGTCCGTTGTACTGGTCGGCCAGGTCGACGCGCTCCTCGCGAACAGGAACGACCAGTTTGGCCAGCAGCGCGCGGGCTTTGGGGCTCCCGCGCTTCTCGACGCAATACCGAACGAGCTCCAGCAGAACAGCTGCAGCCAACTCGCCACTCGCCTCGGACTTGCGCGCGCCCTCAGTGCCGCCGTCGCCGCGCTCGGTCAGGTACGCGACGCCTTCGACTAGGGGCCGCGTGAGAGCGAAGTCGGCGACGCTGCCGCCGTCCGAGACCGCGCTGGACGCGAACGATCGGTACATCTCGGCCAGCGCGGTGAGTTCGCGGTCAGCTACTTGTGGGAAGTCAAACTGCAGCTGGTCGTAGGCGGCCGCCGCGAAGTCCGCGCGTGCCGGCGGAAGCCCCGCGCCCACGAATAAGCCTGTGATCTGGGCGTTGTGGGCCCTCTCCGCGTCTCGAGACCCGCCGGAGGCCGCGTGCCGATCGGCCGTGAGAGAGGGTCCGGGGCCTTTGACCGGGACGAGCTCGCTCTGCTCCTGGAGCGCCGCGATCAGCTCCTGGACGAACCACGCGCGATCTCCCGCGCTCATGATGATGCCCAATGGCGACGAAATGTCTTGCATTTTGCGCGGAATACTCTGAACACATGCGATTGGACGAAATCAATTAAGATATTGTACGATTGGATGAAATGCGCGACCGTTCTTATTCTTTCCTGAATTAGGATATTCCATTCCATTGCCCGTCGTCGCAACAACGTTGTGTGCGTGAAGTTGAGCAGAATAGATCCCGCTTCATTCGGTCGGTTGGTCTTGGGTCGTGATGGCGGACGCGTGTCGGCCACCGCTGTCGCGCGGCGATTCGTCTGTGAGCGCGCGCGACTCGTCTTATTGGCTCGCGGTGGCGTCGTCCCGCTCGTACTCGTCGTCCGTCTCGTCCGGAGACTCGGAGCGCGGCCTGGACGCGAGCTTCCTGCGCGCACTGAGCGGCAGCTCACGGCGAGCGCTGTGGGACCTGCGCGGACAGACCATTCTGCCCTCGTCCACCGAGGTGGGGGGCGCGGTGGCGGGCCGTGACTCTGGACAGGTCAGCAGCCAGGACACCGCCGGCGAGAGCAAAGCGTCGCAGGCGAAGCCGCCGTCTTCGCTGTTCGCCGACTTGCCAGAGTACGCAGACGTGTTGCTGGCACCGACGCGACACGCAGTGCCGCGCTCCACTCGCGGAGCTTCAAGCGCCAGCATTAGCGTCAGTGACGATGGAATCGGCGACGCCGACGCGACTGGGGTGGGCCGCCGCTTGATCCAGTCGATGCCGCCCAGTCTCAAGCCTGCAGGCGCGGGCAGGAGCGAGGTCGGCTCGCTGTCGACCGATCTGTCAAGGCAGCAAAGCGGCAGTCGGCGGCGCCGGTCGTCGCGAGCCGTGGTGGTCGCCGAGGTGGTGTACGAAAACCAGCGGTACCAGCGCGTGCTGGGCTGGGGCTCCAAGGGCCACCTGTTGCCGCTGGACCCGGCGAAGTACGCACGCGCGGTGCGCAAGCGAGAGCAAGGAGCGGGCGGTGTGTTACAGCGGCGTTCCCTTGGGGAGTACCCGTTCCGGAGTCGATCCGCCAACAACGACGATTGGGTGGATCCCCACAGCGAGAGTGCGCTGCCGAGCATTGAGTTGGAGGATGTTCCGCTTCAGTGGGTCGGCTCGAGCACATTCCCGGACGTGACGCTTCCGGACGTCATGATCCCACAGCCTGACTGCAAGAGGGCGGGCAAGAAGAAGCACATCGAAGATAGCGAGCAGCGGTCCAAGCAAGCGGCGGCGCTTCGGCGGCTCAGTACCACAAGCCGGTGGGAGTGGGTGAGTCCGTGGCATTTGGAGCTCCCCGCACATAGCCCAGGTGAACAACCGCGCAACTCAGACGGTTGGGAATACGCGTCGAGCTTCCAGCACTTCACGACGGCCACGAGCTCGGCTGGTCTGTCGGACCAACTGCTTCAGAGACGACGACGCCACGCTGACCAGCCCGCCACAGCGGAGACGTGTCGGACGACAGACAGCGAGGCATTCGCGATGAATCCTCTGGTGTACTCGAGCTGGCGACCCAGATGCCATGTTCGCAGGCGCAAGTGGGTGCGTTTCCGTCGGCTACGCTCTGGGAGCTCCAGCAGCGAGACTCGACTGTCCCACACAAGCGCGTTCGACGATTCTTTCCTCGATTCCATGAGCGGCTGGCTCAAGAAGCTCGGCCACGTGCGCAAGAACTGGAAGGCGCGCTACTTTGTGCTGGAAAAGTCCGTCCTGCGCTACTACTCGGATTCAAGCTGCAGTCGGCTGAAGGGTGAGGTGCTGCTATTCCACCCGGCCACTCGTGTACACTACGTCGACATCCACTTGACTGGTGGGAGGGAGAACACGTTTGCGGTCCGGGTAGGCGCCGACTACACGCTATTGCTGCAGGCCGAGCGCCTGAGCGATCGTGAGAACTGGATATACTGCATCGAAGACACGCTGCTGTGCCGGGATTCGTACTTCCACGACCCGGGGCATGCGTGCGATCTGAGGGAGAGTGTGGCTCAGCGGCGCCTGTTGAGCTCTGAAGCGCTCGCTTTCGACCTACAGGATGGCCAGCTGCCCTCGGCGAACGGCCGGCGCGGTCGAGCTCCATCGAACTTGGTCAGTTTGGTCTCTTCGATGCACTCCAAGTCGGACGGGGTTCTACGCGCAGCTACAAAAAGTCCGGTAATGCTGCGGCTGCTGCGGTTGATCGACAGCTTCCTCGAAAGCGACGCGATGAAGCTGCACATCGCCGACTTTATTGGCAAGTTCAAGCAAAAGTACAGCAGCAGCAGCAGCAGCAGCAGCAGCAACAGCAGCGGAACCAAGGGCAACGACTGTGACGCCATGAGGAGCTCAGTGCCGCTTATCCGCATCGGTGGCCCTCAGGATTCGACCCGTCGGTCATCCCTGAGTGATCTACCGCCCGAACTGCTCAATGTGACGGTGCTGCAGGACGCGCGGTCGCTGCTGGCGCTCAAGAACTACCGGTTCTTTCTGGAGCGGTCTCTGGAGCGAATCGTGGAGTACATGTCGGACCAGTCGTTTGCAGAGACCGCCAAGCTGACAAGCCCGCGCGGTAGTCGACGGCCGTCGACGTGGGCGAAGCAGCAACGGGCCGACCCGGGAAGTAAAACGGCCAATGCCCCAGGGGGTCGCGAAGAAGGGCCGTCCGACGACGAGTGGCAGATGGCTCGGCGTGCTGCGTTGTTCAAGCTGGAGCGCGTGACGTTTATCCCGCTGCAAGATGCGATCTACCGGCTGCTCGAGTCGACGGTAGCGGAGGGCGACATGGAGCTGTTCGAACGCAATCGGCGGTACTTGGCAGCGCAGCCTCCCAGCTTCTTCGAGATCCCCAAGGCGCTGGTGTCGCCGAGCGAGTGGAAGACGGCGACCCTCCTGCTCAACACGATGGACAACTACTCGCTCCCGTCGGAGAAGGCGTCGGTGCTCGTGGAGGTGGCGCGCTGCATCTTTGAGACGCAGGTTCGCGAGCACGGCGAGGACGAGAAGGCGGTGGCGGCCATGTCGGCCGACGACTTCTTGCCAATCTTCATCTTCGTGCTGGCTCGCTGCCGGCTGCGCAACGTGGTCGTCTCGCGCCACCTGATCAGCGAGACGATGATATCGGCCCTGATGATCGGTGAGACGGGCTACTACGCCACCATGCTGGAGGCAGCCATCGGCTACATTGCGTCCTTCGACTTCGACGAGGCCGTAGCGCTCCGAGACAGCGGTTCCGGGGTCGGGGCAGGCGCGACAGGGCGAGCATCTGCGTCGTCGGCAACGAACACGGCGAGTCTGAGCGAGTGAAGGGCGTCCTGACTCTTGAGGGACGCGCAGGAGAGGAAGAGCGGGGGGGGGCGACGAGACCATGACGCCCCGTGCGTGTCCCACATGAAGCCCATCAGTGACAAATTGGACGATGCAGGATGCCATGACAGCTGTAAACACACACACACACACACACACACACACACACGCAGTGCGAGGGTGGAGGAATATCGTCAATTCTCTGCACTTCCTGTCGGTTCCGCACCGCCGGTCTCGATGGCCCGTATGCTCCTTCTTCTTCTGTTCCTCCTCTTCCTCCTCTTCCTCCTTCCTCTTCCTTTTCTTCTTTTCTTTCCTCTTTCCTCCTTTGTGGTGTGCCTACTGCCCGACTCCGTCGGTCGTGACGGCGGCTTGCAATGCCGGGGCTCCATAGCTCGGAGCCCAGTCGGGGCACCTCGCATGTGGCACGAGTCACTTAGCCAATGGGTGGCTGTGAGCCTTCACAGTCACCCCCACGGCGTGTGATCGGAGCCTTTATATTAGGATTAGTATGCATCTACTATATAATCCAATGACTGGGGGAACACACTGGTGTCGCCTGACGGATCGGACGCCTAGCCAAGGCGTGTGTGTCCCCCCTGCTGTGGCGTTCCCCAGCAATCCCTGTCCCTAGTGCTTTACTTCAACTCTGTATTGTCGGTTACCTATGGTGGCTACACGCTCTAATAGTGCCGATAGTTCTCATCCTTCTTCTTGAACCGCTTGGATCGGTGGCTGCGGACAATAAGTGCGAGAACGTCAGTGACCAGCATCTCGACAAAGTTCCCGCCAAAGCCCAGGTCGAGCACCAGCCGACGGCGACGCGCTCGGACCTCTCCCCGTCGGCCTCCAGCGCTGCTCCATTCCGGCAAAAACCTACGCAACCCGGCAGTTGGGTCGCGCTCCACGCCGTGTACGAGTGGTGCGGACACGGACGCCCCTTCAGCGCCGACGCTACAATAGAGAGCTCGGTACTGATGAGCAGGAGCGCAGCATACAGTCGCTCTATGCCCGGCCACGCCGCTCGTTACGCAAAAGCGAGGCGGCAGTCGACGCAGGCGCTCGAGAGGAGGAAGGCGCGAGTACTGGACGGAGAAGTGAATCGAATCGACGAGGAGTCTCCATGACTATAGGCACTCGAGTGCCTTTTCGTCTTATCCGCCGCATACATAATAGGAAGAGAGAGTGACGGCCTCAACTTGAGGCAACCTTCAGCCCAGCTGGCTCTCGACTTTAGGCTACCAAGCGACCACAGGTTGCGCTTGGCTGCAGTGAACACACACTCAGCGTTTGAGGGCTGGTATAGTGTATATAGTGAAGCCATGACGCACCACCGCATGGCAAAAGGTGTCGCTCGACGCGGCCATCAAGAAAATCTAGGAAGCCACTACTGTACCGGTAATAGCGTCGTTTGTTACTGGCGTCGTTTCACTGGCAGCACCAGATGGCGCTTCAACATATACCCGAAACCACCTTGTGAGGAGTACCAGCTGCGGATCAACGGCCCATGCGGTGTGTCTGCTGCTGCGTCTGCGGAGAATCCCTCGAAACGGACACACGCGGGTAGCGACTGCGGGAGAGAGCGCCACCGCGGTTGGGGCGGGTCTAGGTCACCTCGGCAGGGTTGCCGTGCAAATGACTCGGACCTGTATGTCGCCCAGCCGTTTCGCCCAGCAAGACTGACGCTTCCAGTATCAGCGCTGGGCGAATTACTCACCCGTCCGTCCGTCCGTCCGTCCGTCTGTCTGTCGACCGGTCGGTCGGTCTCCCAGTCTCCGCGCGCCCTCCAACGTTGCTGCCGCGTCTTATTTGCGCTTTTCGCAGGGCAAGCAACCGTCGATTGCCGCGGCAGAGACGCAAGCGCGCGGAAACGCTCCCAACAATCGGCGAGCAGGGGAAAGAAAGTCGCGGGAAACCCGCCAACGCCCTTGTCACTCGGCCCTTGCCGCTCGGCCCTCGCCACTCGCCACTCGCCACTTGCCGCCGCCGCAAAGCAGCAAGCAGCGCTCCACTCGGCTCCACTCGGCTCCACTCGGCTCCTCCTCCTCCTCCTCCTCCTCAACCCGCGCTTCGACCCGCCGGCCCCGCCATGTACTCGTCGGCCGCGTCGGGCCACCACCGCTCGGGCCACCGCTCGGGCCACCGCTCGCGCTCTGGGGCGCCGCCGCCCTCGTCGACGGCCAACGGGCCGCTGACGAACGAGCGCGCCATGATGGACCAGATCCGCGCCAAGCTCGAGCGCGCGCAGCTGCGGCTCGCGCGCTCGAACGCGGCCACCAGCGCGCAGATGCCCAACAGCGCCGCGTCGGCGCGCTATGTCCCGTCATCCGAGTACGCGAGCCTGGCGCACAAGCCGCCGATCCGCAGTGTCAAGATGGAGGACATGCCCGCCACGGCCGCGTCTGGTTGCTACCCGCCGTCCTCGCACGCGCCGCCGTCGACGCGCAGGCAGCCGCCGCCGTCCGCAGTCAAGTCGAGGGCGCCCGTGTCGCGCATGCCGAGCAGCAAGCAGTACCAGAGCAGGTCCAAGTACGCGAGCTACGGGCAGACGGACCCGCTGAACGGCGGCCCGCCGCCCATGTCGACGCCGTACCTCGTCTACTCGAACTCGGCGCCCGTCTCGTACGTCCCGAGCCGGCACGGCGCTCCCAGCAGCCAGTACGCGCGCCACCCGGCGGACAAAGAGTCGACTAACGTCCGCGCCGCGGGTGACAGGGGCGGCCCGCCGCCGTCGACGCTCAAGGACCGAGGGCTCGTGCCCAGGACGGAGCGGACGGTTCCGTCCTCGCCGGCCACAGGTCGCCACGCGGTGGCGCCGCCGCCCAGCTCGCGCGTGCGCTTCGAGACGGACGCGCCCAAGGCCAGGAGCAGGGAGCAGGAGGCCAAGCCAGAGAAGCCGCAGGGACATGCGGCGCAGGAGGCTTCCAACCAGGAGCAGCACGAGCCTCGGCGGCGCCGGTACTTTCGTCGGCAGGAGGCGCAGTCGAACGTCACGGACGCCAAGTTGCCGTCAACGGCACATGCGGATGTGAGCGAGCCCGACACCGGGCGCCCGCGACGCAACTCGCTCGTCGCCAACCCGCCCAAGTCGGCCATCAAGATCTCGGCATTCACGGACGGGATCGCCAACATGCCCGGCTCTCCGCTCGCGCGTCCACGCCGTGGGTCCGCCACCGTGGCGCCGCCCAAGTCGGACATCAAGGTCGAGGCGTTCGACTTGGCGCTTCCTGCTCGGCGAAGCTCGGCCCCGGAGCCCCCAGTGTCTGTCAAGAAGGAGCAGGAAGCGGACAACATCTTCGCCGAGTCTGTGCCGCCGTCCGACAAGCCTGAGGACGGTGAGCAGCACCTAAACCTCGAACCCCCGACGAAGGGCGCTTTCGAGTACACAGGAAAAGCGAGGACCAACTCCTGCTCGGAGCATTCGGACGCGGAGTCGGAGACGCAGACGGAAGGCAGCGAGGACCACTTTGTTCTCGTATCGGACAACCAATCCACCTCCGCTCGCGAAGTCGTGCGCACGTTTGCCGCGGCCTTGTCGGAATCGGATGAGGAGGAGACGGAAAGCGAAGTGCCGGATTTCAGCGACTTCGACGTGGATTCAGCGAGATCGAACAACCAGCTAAGCGACATGCTGTCGGACTCGGACAACGACGTCGATGCTGGTGCTGCCTCCACGGATGGGGGAGAGTCGCCGACCAGCAACCAGGAAGCTGCCGACGAGGTGCACGGGGCGGTCCCCGAAGAGGAGGCGTCTTCTGCGCCTTCGAGCAAGCTCACGGCGCACCAAATCGCGCTGCAGGCGCTGGGTCGCGACATCAGCAACGCGAGCGAGACGGGCTCGGGCTCTCGAGGCTCCAGGGGCTCGCTTCGGCTCTCCTCCATCGGCAGGGCCAGGACGTCGCCGGCGCGCACGTCACTGCATCTTCCTACCGCTGCGCCATCCACGCTGATTTCTCGCTCGAGCGCTGTCCCACCGGTAGCTCCAGCTACGACAACCCCCGCGCCTGGGACTGCTGTGCCTCGCGGCCCGACCGTGAGTCGGCCGAAAGCCTCGGGCGTGGTTCCCCCTGCACCCCAGACGGCCGGCTATATTCGCCGCTCGCGTGCGCGGCAGCCGCTGGACCTCAAACACCAGCTCCCACCGCCAATTGGCGCGCTGTCGGGGCTTTCGGATGGCCCCACGGCGTTTTCCCTCGACGAGTCGGCGTTCTACGAGGTGGAGTGGAAGACGGGCGAATTCGGCTTCTCCCTTCAGCGAGTGTACCATTGCGACCGCAACTACCGAGACGGCACGGAGAGCCAGCGGCTGTTCCTGCGCATGCTGCTCAACACGGATCGGTCGATCTGCAAGAGCTTCCGCAACGTGCGCGTCGGCGACATCCTGATCCGCGTGGGGAACAACTACGTGTCGGACCTCGGGCTCGAGGGCTCGGCGTCCGTGCTGTCCAAGTTCTTCGAGCGGCTGCAGGCGCAGACGCCCATCCGCCTGACATTCCAGCGCATGCACCCGAGCGAGTGGGAGGGCGGCGTCGAGCTGTGACGGACTGATAGGTGTGCTGCGTGGAGTGGCGAGGCGTCAAGGGCGTTTCTACTTCGAGGTGAGGATGGCGCTGATGAATGGAATGCGCTTGTTATTGCTCGTTATCCTCTGGTGGTGCGTGCGAGAGTCGACTGTGAGGTCCCTCGGCGTCGGCCTCGATGACCATCCGACGCAGACGCGCGACGACCGAGCCGCTGGACCGCGCCAAGTGGTCTTCGGGCAGCGCGGGCATGGAGCTCGACACTGCCAGCTGGCGCGATCGGCGACCGGAGCTCGATCTGAAGGCAGCGGTCTGACCGGAGCCACCGCCGCCGCCGAGCGTCACGACGTCGTCCCGGCCGCAGAGCAGACTGGCGCCGCTCTTGGCCCGCGCCAAGCGCTCCTGACCCTCGGCCCGGCCGAGCGCGCCGTGGCGCGAGATGCTGCCGAGTAGGCGGCGGTGCTGCTGTTCGTGGCGCTGCCAGTCGGCGCGGCTCACGGTCGTCCTCGCCGCCAGGATGCGCTCCAGCAGCCTCTTGTTCTCGTCGAGGATGCGTCGCTGCGCCGTCGAGCGTCTGCGCGCGGTGCCCGCCCGCCGGTCCAGCGCCGGCGCGTTCTGCTCGCAGAAGCCCACGTGCGCGCCGGCGGACCGCCGGGTGTAGAGCGCGTGGCTTGCGGCCGACCACGGGGCGCCGGGGCGCGGCGCGCAGGCGTGGTCGCGCGCCGTCAGCGCCCCCGACAGGTCGAGCAGGTCGTCAGTCGCGGGAGGGGGGACGCGGCGAGGGGCGGCGGCGGAGTGGGCCGACGAGGGCCGCGGCTTGGCGCCGGCCTTGGGCGTGCGCGTGCGGCTGTCGAGCGCCAGCAGCCTGTGGATGAGCGCGAGGTTGTCGCGCTCGATCTGCCGCTGGCGCGACTTGGCCGCGGGCGACTTGGACTTGGGCAGGGGCGCGGGGCGGGCGGCGGCCGAGGCAGTGGGGGCGGCGCTCCCCCGCGCGGTCGCCGGCCTGAGCACGCGCACAGGGCTGGTGGCCCCCGAGAGCGCGGCGCTCAGGACGTCAGTCGACACGCAGGCAGCGCTCCGGATGGCCTCGAGCCGCTCGCGGTGCGCCTGCAGCTGGGCGCCGCGCCACCGCTCCTCGAGCACGTGGCTGCACGCGCTCCAGGGCATGCGGGCGCGCTGTGGTGGCTCCCTGTCCGTGGGCGAGTGGCGCGCTGCCAAGTTGCTCGCTGCTGCCGCCGAAGCCACGGAGCTAAGCTATTCTGGGACGCGCGAGGACGGCGAGCGAGACGCACAGCGCTCGACAACAAGCGGCGTGTTGGGCGGCGGCTGCTGGCCGCTTAGCCTACCGCTATCAGTGCTCGAAGGCCCACGAGTTCTGGTCGAGGAAGTCCTGGATGGCCTCGCGCAGCGCCGCGTTGGGCCGCAGCATGTCGAGCGTGAGCCGCTCGCGCGTGAGCGGGTCGATGGGTCCGTTGGCGCGCAGGTGCTCCTCAAGGCAGGCGCGCTCGTACGAGACGCCGTTGGGCGTCGTGACGGGGTCGTGCATGATCTCCATGCTCACGGGGCACACAAAGTACTCGGGCACGCTGCCCGGCCGCATGTCCTGCTCGGCGCTCGCGAACAGGTGCTCCACGTACGCGACCATGGCGTCCAGGTCCTCGGCGGCCTGTCGCGCGTCGACGCCGGGGCTGCCCGTGCCCGTGTGGGCCTCCTCGAACACCTGCGCGACGCGTCTCGAGCCCAGCAGCGCGCCCAGCTGCGCACGCATCTTGTCGTGGCGCGCACGCCGCTTGGCCTGCTCGTGGTGCCACTGCTGCTTGCGCACGCGGCGCAGCTCGAGCACGATGTCCCCGCGGAAGGCGGGCGACTTGCGCGTCTTGTCGGCGCTGGCCAGCGCGCGCTGCAGCGCCTCGACGGCCGCGTCGAAGGCCAGTAACCGCGCCAGACTCGTGCCCAGCAGGTAGCTCGCCTTGGCGTTCAGCGGGTCGCACGCGAGCGCCTGCTCGCAGTCGTCGCGGCACGGCGCCCAGTTCTCCAGCTGCGGGTGGCGTGGCGTGACGCATGCGCACGTCAGCTACTGCGTAGGCTACTACTGTTAATGCTATTGCTACAACTACTGACGCGCCCTCCAATGAGCGCTTGAGACGCCGCCCACCTTGGAGTGGCACAGCGCGCGGTTCGAGTAGTAGGTGGACACGGTCGGGCACAGCACCTGCGAGCACGGAGGGAGGGAGGCAGGCCGACAAGCGCCAGTCAGTCGGCGGGCAATCCCTAGCTGCGCGGGGCAGGCGAGCGCACGCACGATGGCTTCGGTGTACATGTCGACAGCCGCGAGCAGCTTGCCCTTCTGGAAGCACTGGTTGCCGCGTAGCTTGAGCTGCTCGGCGCGCTCGGCCGCCATATCGTGGCGCGCTTGCTGAGGAATGCGGTCTCCTCGACGCGCTTTTGCTTCTTTTCGAATTGGAGATTACACAATCATTTATTTGATAAACGCATTTGTAAACAATCACATTATCGACATTATAGACACCTTCACCAATTCGGGATACTGACTTAACACAGTATTTTATATGTCCATCCACCATCCCAATATCTGTTTTCAGCAAATCTGTAACACCATGGAAATATGCTGGGTTTTTATTGGTCCACTGGATGCATTAGTTATAACAAATCACAAGCCCCTATCAGCAACAAGTTTCCATGTTTCCGCTTTTATCCAGAACGATGTTGTCGCCTCTCAAAAAGAGGAAAACGACACCCTGATTGGTAGAAATTTTCTTCCAAGAGGTAGCAGAAATCTGATTGGTCGCAGCGCATGCTACTCTTTTTCGATCCACTTTTGATAAAGAGCATTCGGTTGTTGGGGATGGTTACACCGTGTTTTGAACTGTTTCAACAAATTATGTACAACCAAATAAAAACACGGCTAAAATCATGACTAAAAGCACGACTAAAAACACGACTAAAAGCACGGGTCGATTCCATTTTTTACAGACAAAGTCCAATTCGATGAATTTATCGATAAATAAAATTAAACATAAAATTTTAGCCTGCATAAAATTTTATTTTTGATTTTATTTATCGTAAAACATTACGACATTTGTTTCAATCATTTTTTATATACTGCCTTCTAATAAAATCATAAAGTTATTGTGAGAATTGATATATCATCCATCCCACTTTGACACGATATGAGTCCGAACTAAACTCGTGTCAGTTTTTGACATTTTTTAAATATAATTATGACCTTTCGGGCACACTAGAGCAGGAGCCTCATTTCCGAAGTCGCACCAACCATGCCCCACACGTGCTATCTCTTGTACTCAGGGGTCAAGGACTCCCCCAGTGAGAGATCGACCTCCGCGTTTT